>NKCJ01000302.1:0-50104 GCA_003947015.1 Fusarium sp. AF-6
GTTCTGGACGGATCGGGAGGGAGGAGGCGGGCGGGTGGTGCGAGACTGTGGTGTTTGTAGATTCGCAGGATGCATCAAGAGATCATCTCAAGGCTCTCGGCGTAGCGATGGGAGCTGGTGGAGAGGGGCCCCGTCAACCAATTGCGGGCTCATGGATGGTTGATTCCCGCAGCGCCAGCACAGGATTGTGGGTGAGGGTGCACGAAGGTGAATGTGGATATCGGCTCGATCTTGAATTCGAGACTGCGCAGAAGGACGTCGTTTGATTCCAGACAGACGTTGTTGCCAGAAATCCAAAAGGCGCTGTTTGGCTGCAGCTGGCAACCGGCTCAAATTCAACCCCCTGAGTAGGTACAAACGCGAAATAGCTGCGGGCTGGCTGGTTCCAGTTGACAAGGGTTCTAGATCGAGGGGTGGCCTCAGCCTTTTTCTCAGAGAGGGAGGGGGTTGACGCCGGTTCGGGGTGGCTGGACGCGGCGAGCAAGCCTGAACGATGGACGGGAACGAGCAAGCGAGCGAGGGACAAATGATGAATAGGTTACCTAGATAGGTATCCGTGGGGAGGGAGGATATTGGCGTCTCGGAAATGGGATAGAGGTAATGAAGAGATTTCTTGCTCGCCAGGCCAGGGCTTGAAGTCTACAATCTCCCATCCACAAGGTTTCCATACAAGTCTGAGGGGAGCCTGAAGGGGACCAGAGGGAATGATTCATCTTCTAATACAGAATAATTGCTTTTTAGCTTTCCTGGCCCCGGGTTTGGGCTTCACTGGCCCAATCCGATACCACCCACCGCGCGGTACGTGGGACGGCATGGGCGTGGATCGACAAGTCGACTACGGCGTCTTGGGTTTAGAGGCTACCGTCCCCCTGGGGCCCTGCACCCAACTGCGCTGCACTCCACCACTCCATCACCTACTGCATGAGCGCCGCGCCGCTGGAGCTGATGCTGCAGCGCGACGCACAGGCACAAGGCACAGGCACACAAAGCTTGCGCTGTGCAAGTCGACCACGGGCTGCAACTCGTTCAAACGGCCACGGCAACCTAAACCGTCAACCTGAGATTCTGAGTAAATCCGCGGGATGGAATGGATGATGTCTGTTGCAGCACGGTACCACGGGCCGTGCGGGCTGTTTGATAAAGTGCCCGGTATCCGTACCAACCAAGGCATCGAATGTAATACGGCCCGCCAGTCCAAACCGAAGGAGGGAGGCCATCTCCATCTGCAGGGTTTACGTCTGATGCATCATTTCCATTCCCAACCATCACTCATATTGCGAGAAGGTCTGC
Organism: Fusarium sp. AF-6; assembly: GCA_003947015.1. Taxonomy (NCBI): domain Eukaryota; kingdom Fungi; phylum Ascomycota; class Sordariomycetes; order Hypocreales; family Nectriaceae; genus Fusarium; species Fusarium sp. AF-6. The sequence goes on from NKCJ01000302.1 coordinate 1,291, forward strand.
ACTTTCAGTCAGGAACAATAAACCCCCTGGAACCTTTCTATTCACCAACAACGACTCTCGATCTGTCCCGCTGTCCCGCCTCCACTTCGATCGTCAACGGGAATGCCATGTCTCATGCGGCGGCTCCCGAGTGACGCCAAGTCGCCAATAGCAGGTATACCAAGTTTTCAGTGTGCGCCTCCCAGAGTTTCGAATATACTTTATCGAGGTATCGAGTGCCTGGTTCCCTCTGCGATAGACGCGACCCCCTTCTCGATAAGGCGAATCCAGGGCATCATCACCAACGGAATTGGATTCCAAGCCGCTGACTCCGAGACAGCACACACAATACAGGTTCACAAAGAATTCTCTGTTTCATCCCTGCATCAACCCTGCGTCGAGCTTGACTCGGGCTGTGATGCCCTGATGCCCCCCGGAGATGAAGACGTCCTGTCTTGATCCCAGGTCTCCGTCTTCGTCTCCGTCGTGGCGGCTCGTGGAAGCGTGACACGGTGGCTGCCGCGCAACATCTCTGTTGTCGATTTTGTACCACTCCAGTGTCTGACACATGCATGCATCGCGCCGCTCGATTAGGTTAAGCTGACCAGTTGCGTTGGTTCGTCTCGTTTCGAAACATTAGGCGTTGTGTAGATCATATCGTTACAGCCCTGGCCAAGGTTTGATGTTTTCATGTGATCGCTATTGAACTCAACATGTCCGAGATCGTAAAGTTGAAGTTTGGTTTTAGATACCTGTGAGGAAGGTGTCAACTCACATGTTCTAAGAATAACATTCTGGTCATTCGACCGGCAAAATAAATTTGTATCAGTACCAGACTTCCAGTGGAGATAACCTCATATCTTGTCTGAGCTACCCTATACAAGCACAGCCGATGTTCACGGCAATAACCATAGTAGACATATCGGCTATCGGGACGAAACATACCCTGTCGGAGATTTAATTGGGCTGTTTTCTCGTGTTTGTCTGTCTTCGGGATGTGGGAGGGTCACGAAGTTTTGGCACAATAAGGTACCAACCCCTCGTTGTTTGCTGTTGCCCATCCAAGAAACAGCTCGACTATGGCAAAGGTAAACTAGAACCGACTATTCTCGGTCCGTGCTAGAGCTAGCTGTCTTCGTATCTTTTCCACCAGTCAAATACCGACTTCCCCTCAGAAACATGTGCCGAAAGCCATCCAATGTCCTTCCTACTCCGCGCAAGCTCACCGACAGCTTCGTCAATACCCACAACCCTTGTCCTTAAGAGGGGGAATCACCATAGTCCAGCCCTCCCCAAGAGCCGGCCAAGCTGATCCCCAGCCCGTCATCAGTCCACGGGCCGAAGCTTCACAGTCGAGCTCACCAAACCCCCCACTTCCGGTCGTTACATCGGGGCCAATGCGGCCGGTCCATAGTTCCCGATGAGGCAATCAACACCAGCAACCCTCCACGCTACGGACGGGAATCTCTCACGATCCGCCAATTCCATGCTCCCATGTGCCCTCGTGTTAATCCAGGGTTCAATATGCTATACGGACCCTTAAGGGAGAATGCCGTCCTATTAAAGAGACAACTTCCCCCGATATTCGTGCTCATCGAGACTCAGCACGGCTACCTAGCTCGACGCAGTCCCTCAAAACATTGTCTCGAATCCTAGGTAATTACCTCAACCCCTATTATTGGGTTTCGCCATGATACTTACGGATAACTGCTAGGACACTACCGGCATCATGGTTCTTGTCGCTCGACTCCTCTCAGGCCTGGCCGTCTGTGCCTCGGCTGTCTCTGGCTTTCCCCTCGAACAGCGCAGCGTCATCGGCCATGACGCCGTTGTTGGGTTCTCAGAGGCCGTCCCTTCGGGTACAGCTGGTTCGCTCTACCTCAAGTACAAGCCGTTCCTGAAGGTCTTCAACGGCTGTGTTCCCTTCCCAGCTGTCGACGCTAGTGGTAACACTGGGTATGTCGCTAATACACTTGGATTCTGTTACTGAAGCTGACCCATATTCTAGCGGAGGTTTGGCAACCAGCGGCTCTTCCAACGGAGGCTGCAGCAAGAGCACCGGCCAGGTTTATGTCCGTGGCAAGGAGTATAACGGTCGATATGCCATCATGTACTCCTGGTATTTCCCAAAGGATTCGCCATCGGCTGGCCTGGGACACCGCCACGACTGGGAGAACCTTGTCATCTGGCTCTCGAGCCAGAGCACCAGCGCCAGCGTTGTCGCCATGTCCGTTTCCCAGCACAGCGGATACGAGACCAGAACCTCAGGCACCTTCTCTGGCAACAGCCCCCTCGCGGGCTATACCGCCTCTTGGCCCGTCAACCACCACATCGTCTTCACCAGCGAACAGGGTGGCCAGCAGCCCCTGATTGCCTGGGAGAGCCTCACTGACGCTGCCCGCACTGCGCTGACCAACACGGACTTTGGTGACGCCAATGTCCCTTTCAAGGATGGCAACTTTGACAACAACCTGGGTAAGGCTTCCGCCTAAGTTTCGGCCTTATTTGCGTGCGTGGTGTGAGATGACGAGCGGCCCCTGAGGAAATGGGTCGAGGGTTCGCGTTCTCTACTATAGGAGACACCCTGTCCTCCCATAGCCGAAAGGAGATACGTAGTAATATACATTAGAGTTCTGAACTCGAAAGATGCTGTACTATTTACCAGAAGAACGTAGCCAATAGAAGGTCCTTGTGATCTGTCGACGTAGATATGCTCTTGTTATCAGCGCTCACCAACTTAACTGGGCGACGATAGGAGTGGACCCTTGAGTTGAAGTGCGTACATACATATCATGTGGGCCAAGTCATGGATGCTTGGATCCAATGTTAAGCAAGGGCTACGTTGGTTAACCTCATCGCAGGTCCACAACTCGGAATATTTAGCCCTACTACTGCCTACCTATGTCGTACAGGCACAGGAGATAGAATACTCCGGCCAAGGACACCAAATTAATACAGACCCTTGAGCCTGAGCCAATGGATAAGACACGCTGCCTATCAGCGGAATTGCATTAGCTTTTGCTGTCCATGTCCCTTGTAGCCTGGTTTTCAGTTGTTGCCCCACGCCACGAACTGACATCATTGTTGTCTCCAAAAACGAGCGCGATGCGATATGTTACAGAACCGCATATTTTGCGGACGTAGAGCTAGGATTCCTTGCCCTCCATATCATTCTTTCCTATTTTCATCCTGCCACTTCATCCAAGTCTTCGTCAGAGTCCTTACCTCTTTGGGTTGGATCCAGTCGATTCTAATCAGCTCTCTCTTGCCTGGCAAAATTTCCAGGGAACTTGTTCCTTCCATCTACTAATACGGCTCGGTTTATAACTCACCTCCCACGCCCAAGACCTGACATTTGCCATTTTCATCTCTTTCAGACTTGCCGAGTATTTTCAATCGACCCCGAATTCATATTGTTTCATCGCAGAAAGCAAATAGCCATGGCTACACCTTTCATCTCATTGCTGGAGCCCGGCAAGGTCGAAGGATTCGAACCCGGAGTCCCTTTGAACCATCAACCAAGTACCATCCCTCAAACGTTCCTCGACGCCATGGAGGTCCGGCAAAACGTCTTTGTCGAAGAGCAAAAGGTCCCGGTTGAGAATGAATTCGACTCTGATGACAACCGCTCGTGCCACTGGGTCACCTACGCCAGCGTCAAGAAGACGGATGAGCCTGAGATCCGGGACAAGGGCGGCAACATACTACAACACCGGAAGAGCTCAACTCGCTCGACCCCGATCGGCACCGTAAGACTCGTCCCCTTCCCCCACGATCCGCACCCTCAGGATGGTGGCAGGTACGTGGATGGGGTTCTGCAGGATGATGATCGGGAAAAGAGCCACACAGTCTTGACGAATACCATCGGAAAACCCTTCATCGTGGAACGAGCAACCACCTTCCATGACGGCCAGGAGCCGTACGTGAAATTGGGACGCTTGGCAGTCATCAAGGAGTTCCGAGGGCGCCGTATCGCTGGGATGGTCGTCAAAGCCGCACTCGCCTGGATCAAGGCGAATCCCTCCTACTTTGACCCCAGCATCAAGGAAGTCGGTATGGAACAACTGGGGGCTGCCAACGACAAGGAGATACCCGTATGGAAAGGTCTGGTGTGTGTCCACGCCCAGAAGCAGGTCGTGGATGTCTGGAAGAAATGGGGCTTCGAAGTAGATGAGGGTATGGGCACCTGGTGGGAGGAGGGTATGCCACATGTTGGCATGTTTCAGCGATTGGACATTGATTAGGAGGATGTCTTTGCTCAGTCCTCAACTCCTTCTTGCGCTGGAAACGACGGTTTGCAGAGAGGCGTCCTCGGTCTAACCCCACAGCCGAGACGCGCACATGGGAATGCCAGCACTGTGGGAGTGATCCCAATAGTTCCCAAAAAGCCCTGATACACACAAGATAGTCACCACACTAGACGAGAGCACGAAGTAGAGTGTACAAGAAATATGAGTTCATTCAACTCTCAGGGAGCCCGACTTTTTTTTTATTGAATCTAGAGCCACCTAAGAAAATCCATAGCCGCGTTCCCAGACCCGATGAACGCAAAATGCATTTCGAAACATGCCGGAACACGCCAAAGCCGCAACCCCTCCAGTCATGAATCCGCCGTTGCACCTTTTATCGGTTGCTCTTGGCCACACGCTCCAGCTCGTCCTTCTTCTTGATCGCGTAAGAGTTGCTGGAACCCTTGGCGGCGTTGATCAGCTCCTCAGCAAGGCACTCAGCAATAGACTTGACGTTGCGGAAAGAGGCCTCGCGGGCACCAGTGGTGAGGAGGGCAATAGCCTGGTTGACGCGGCGGAGGGGAGAAACATCAACGGCTTGTCGTCGGACGGTACCGGCGGAACCGATTCGGGTAGAGTCTTCACGGGGACCGCAGTTGACAATGGCGTCAACAGCGACCTGGATGGGGTTCTGGTCGGTCATCAGGTGGATCTGATCCAGTGTGTTAGCATTCGCAGTCGCTCAAGACATCCCCTTTCCTCTCTCTCCTCAGGTGGCACGTACGATCTCGAAGGCGTGGGCAACAATTCGGACAGCCATGAGCTTCTTTCCGTTGTTGCGGCCGTGCATCATGAGCGAGTTAGTCAATCGCTCAATGATGGGGCAGTTGGCCTTTCGGAATCGCTTGGTGGCATATCGGCCAGCAGTGTGGGTGACGTAGACGGGGTTTCGCAGGGAAATGTAGTCACTATCGCGAGACTTCCATCAGCAAACTCGTTCGCGCGGGACGGCATTCTGACACCCAACGATGCATCATCGCGAAGGCAGGAGAAAAATAAACGTACGTCAGGGAGATGTCGCGGACCTCGACATCGTAGTCCCACTTGTTGAAGAGCTTGACGTTGCCAACCTCCTTGACAACGTCCTTGGGAAGCACCTCGTAGAGGGCGGTGTTCTCGACCTCGATCTCGCCGGCGTCAGACATTTTTGCTGGGTTGCAGTCGTGGGTTCCGGGACTGACGGGCTGCGGTTAGTATTGCGGGATGTCGAGATGGTATTTTTCGTTTGAAGTTGAAGGTGGGCTTGGGTCCAAGAGAGAGGTTCGAAATTTTGGTGGTGGCCCACCGGGCGAATCACGGTGCGCAAAAATTCGGGTACGTACCTGGCCCCTCCAAAATCTTAGGGCTCGGCTGCCCTGGGCGAACTTCGGCTGGGAACGAACTTCGATTCGTGCTGGGTCAAGTGGGAGAGTTTCTTTGGAATCGCATCACCACACTTTCCTTGTTCCTGTCTTGCACATCCCGTTCAACGACAGCACATATCAGACAAAATGGTGAGTATTTTTTGTGTGATGCCCTCACGGCGAGCATTTGACTGACATTGATTTTCAAAGGCCCCCGCTGCCGGTGGAAAGAAGCAAAAGAAGAAGTGGTATGTGGTCGCACACACAGTCCGCCGCCATCGTCGATATTGAAAGCTTACCCGTATCGTAAAGGTCCAAGGGCAAGGTCAAGGACAAGGCCCAGCACGCCGTCATCCTCGACAAGACCACTTCCGAGAAGCTCTACAAGGATGTCCAGTCCTACCGCCTGGTCACCGTCGCCACCCTCGTCGACCGAATGAAGATCAACGGTTCGCTGGCCCGACAGTGCATCGCCGACCTCGAGGAGAAGGGCATGATCAAGCCCGTCATCACTCACAGCAAGATGAAGATCTACAGTATGGACCGCCCTCTCCGAAACCTCTCCCCGAACAACTACTAACAACTTCAACTCCAGCCCGTGCCGTCGGTGGTACTGACTAAGTGCAATGAACGAAAAGAATCAAGTCTCACGATTTCGCGTCTGGGTGGCCTGGACGACAGACAGGCCACATGGTCGGAGGGTGTTGCAAGGCGAAAAAAAATAAGCCTGGGTTAGGACGCTTTTCATGCTCGGTTAGCATTGGGACGGAATTGCTTTAGCATATACGGCAACGGAATGAAAGATCTTCGAAATGACCAATTATTGTTCCCTTCTGTGACATTGACCTTGATGTGTTTGTTCAATGCCTGCCTGGCAAGGGGGCATGTGATGTTGAAGGATGGCGTCAGTGATGGAAGATAGGGTCTCTATGTGAATGTGTTAGTACTAGTGCCTCTTCACACAAGCCCTCCAAGTCGTGGGTAGAGTTAAGCCTGTATTGGCGCAATTATTGACAGGTAACTAAGTTTATATCTCCATGAACACGTTTCTCAATATGCCGAGGTGTCATTGATATAAATATTGGGCTGCTCAACCCCCACTTGGTTCTCCTCAAGTCTGCCGTGACAATCCCCCGTTGATAGCTCACTCTGCACACCGTTGACATCTGAATTGCTTCCGGTTCACCCCATAGGATGGTTCTGTGGGCCAAGACGACTATATCCTAGCTCTGAGGGATGATGCCCCGGACGTAGAGTCTGCACACCGTAAGATCGACTTGCTCGTAATTGTGACAATCCGACCACACCCTGTAGCATACCTGCACACCTCAGACCTCGAAAAGTCTATATCCGCAGCTGAAGTGACAACAGAAACCGACAAACCATTATCCTACCCACGAAAGAAGGAGACCAACAGCTGCGGAACGTGTACGGGGTCAAGTTGCTGTATTAAAATGGGCTTTCAGCAGGGAGGGCTCAGGGATCTGAGCGAACATTGACGTCTATTCGATAGATATCCACAACGAACTCCTGAGCCGCTGCCTGCTTGAACACTCCCCGCAGTTATGCCTTTCCCGAAGTCGCCCTCGCTGGCTCTGCATGACTCTCACAGGGGCTTGACCGACACTTCTCGTCGCCAAGACCGTGGTTCGGCCCAGGTCTGGGACCCAGATGTGCCGTATTGGAAGCAACAAGCAGAACACTTGAGATCAGACTGGGCATCAGAAGAGTGCCAGGACATACCTACCGCTGACAACATTGGCCCCAGGGTAGGATAGGAGCTCAAGGTATCGAATCTCAAGAGAGCCGGCCGCCGACTGGTGAAACGAGTTTGCGGGAAGTCAATGGACGTGGCTCTTGAGCACACAATGCCAGCAGCCACATAGTTCGTTGGGACGCAATGTCCAATAACACCATATATAGGATAGGGGCGAAGCAGAGCCAACTCGTTGTCGTTTTCACAGCACTCAGATTTCTCATACCCTCCTGACGATGACGATCTCGACTCGACACCCTTGACTTCAAGGACTTTCCATACCACCCATCCCTGGAGAACTACTCCAAAGTCCCAGCCTGGCAGGACATGTTGATCCGCAGTGTGATCCTCTCCAACTGAGCGGTCTGTCCGGATGGGCACGTGATGAATGAGAATGAGGAAATTTCTGAAACTCGGTCACGTGCTGCGATGACATTGACTTTCGGAAGTCACCCGTGATGAATGCAGCCCAGTGACACCAGCGAGTCAAGCAAGATAATGGGTGTCTGATATTTCGCTCAATTGGTGCTTGGCGTGAAGCTCCCGAGAAGCATGAGACGGACGATTGTCCATCAGAACTGACGGTCAGTTACAGCAACTGCCTGCCCGTGAGGGTGCCACAGGAGGCGGGCCAGTGTTGTCCCTTTAATACCAGGCCTGGAGGGCTTCTTTGTTCCGACGTGGCTCTCACCAAGATGCATGCCGAGATGCACGAAAGGCCTTCTAGCCTAGACAGGATAGCCGCTCGGTCTACCACGCGGCGTCTATCGGTTATCCGAGCGGCGGCCGGCGGACGGGGCGGAGAACACCCATCCCATCCATCAGCAAGTACGGAGTACATGTATCAGGTATCGAGGCAACGGTAAGATTGGGGCCGGGATCCAACGTCAATAATGATGAATCTGGCTCATTTCCCATGTGCCTCGATCTCGACCTTGTTACCTTTGAAATGGAACATAGGGGAGTGGATACAACGGTTCTTTCTTTTTCCTCTCGGGGACAACGTCGATAGGTCAATGGCTCTTGGGAGGATCGGCAAAATACCTTGCAAGGTCCCGAGCCATTGAGGCTTTTCAAGCTCCTCCGACTACCTGCGTCCAGCCATGCAGCACGATGCCATGATGGAAAGTCTTCGGGCTAAAACGACCGAGGCAATAACGGCCCTGATGAAAACAAGAGTCAGTTCGCCATCCACGATTTCCATTGACTCGAGTCGGACGGACGTCCCGAGAGATAAAGTCAGGGATCAAAAAGAGAAGTAAAAAAAAAAAAATCTTAGCCGACTGCATGACGATAAGCGGTACTCCGTACTGTACGGGGTGCACGGCCACACTCTAGGTTGTCTTGTTACCGAGGCCAACGGATAAGAGAAGATTACGAACTGGAAGCAGGGGAGTACATATGTACAGTACGAGGAGCAACCAGGTAACACCAAGTGAGGCGGCGTCGGCGGTGGCGGAATCTGGCATTCGGCTCAAAGGGTGAAGGAGGTGCTTTGTTTAGAACGGGCGCCGGAGCCTGACAAGAGCTTCTCCCAAGCCGCAAGCTCTCACTTGAGGCCCTCGCACCCCCTGACGGCTCCAGCTGCTGACGGAGAAGAGCGTTTTAGCTCGGCTTGTCTCCCTTGCCGCTTGTGGATCCAGGGGGGTCAGGGCGCGGGATAACGAAGGGTCTTGAAGCGCTGGACCGGAACGCTGGCGATGAGCATCAGAATTTTTGTATTACGGTGTATCCACCACTCTTGTGGTAACAGGTCCAGGATGAAGGCATTACTAAGAAGATAGACAGGGCCAGAGAAGAATTCTGACAGTCACGGGGAGAAGAGCAAGGAATGACACCTGTTTTTGCGGTGATTGTTTTGGCCAGGTTCGTTGCTTGTTTGATACCGCTGCTCGTTCGTGGGGAACGAGAAAAAAAATTGCTGCCCGTTGCAGGCAGCTCAGACAAACAGACACCAATTGGATGGTTCGAATGATTGCCGGGGGCGACCCGGGGGAGGCGAGATCCAATGACGCGCGCACTGTGCACGGTGAGGGAGCAGCACCAGCGAGTGGGTGTGCTGTTGGCCAAGTTCTGGCGGCTTAGCAGCTTACTTTGGGCGCTGCGACCGCCAGAGGGTGTTCCAAGGATGGGTGCTGGGGCGGTGGGGCCAGAGTGTTAGCTAGAGTGGATTGGAGAACCGGGGGAAGCTGGACAGTGTGGAGGAGGGTGGATGAATGGAGGTGGTGATGATGGATGGATGGATGGCTGATGGAGGATGTCAACAAGAGATGATGGCGGTGATGACTCTTTGAAAGGATCAATTGTAGTGGGCAATCACAGGAAAGAACGAAGAGGATCAAAAACATCAACACAGAAGGTTCAATGGCAGTTTACATGTCTTGGAAGGTGCCATGGTCCGTGTCTCTGTGTATCAATATCAGAAACTTGATGCCAGAAAACCGCTCGGCCAGCACATCACCACCAACCAGGAAGCAGCGCCCCAGACAGCCCGCCGAGTCGAGATTCACACCGTACAGTAGGTACCCCGTACAGTAGAAACTCCAAATGTACCGAGACGTATCCGTCAACTCAAGCAGCCTGAGCCCATCGCGGTTCCCAAGACGGGTCTAGGTCTCGGCGCTCGACAAAAAATCGGGGTGAACCGGCATCTCATCTTGCAGCCGGCCTGGCTCTCGCAGGCCAGGATAGGCGCAGGATTTGCCCAGTGGGACCCACCCCGGAGTCCACTGGAGTGCCACTGAGTGGCCACCTGTCGCTGTTGGCCACCCCTGAAAGGGCCCCGCGGGAGAAGCTGGAGCCCTCCAGCGGGCGAGGCTAAGGTGCGGCCTCAGGCTGCCAGGTGTCCTTGTTGCTTGTTGCCGTGGGAAAAGCCTGGAGACAGAGGCTGGCTTGGGGCTTGGTTGGCTGGGGGTCCCAGCTCCCTTTAGCGCGAGCCGGGAAGATTCGCTCAAAAGCGCCTCTCCTCCAGATCCGCCGCAATTTTTTTTCCCTCTCCCCCAAATACCTCTCACCCCCCGTCGGCGCAGATTTATTTCTCTCGACTCCTCCCTTCATTCTCTCTCTCTTTCTTTCTTCATCTCTCCATCTCCCCTCAATCCTTTCTTCTTGTTCAAGGGAAAGACCTTCACAGCCGTCACCATGTCTGAGCAGCCGCAGAAGGTTTTGGGCATGCCGGTAAGTTTTTTTTCTTCTCGATTCCCCTCCCCTCAATCGACCATATCCTCTCGGCCGTGAAATGCCGCGTGTGCAAGATATCTGCTTGATGCTTGATGGATTGGGCCTCGCCGAGCACAATTGAAGATTCAATTGATCTCGTGCGGGGTTTGGCATTGGTTTCACCACCGATATCACTGCCACCCGACCAAGCCAGCATTTATCGCATCGCTGTCTTCTGGCCGATGGTCGATTGGGATACACAATGTCAATGAGCAATGGCTAACGTGTCTTTTCACAGCCCTTCGTGGCCGACTTCCTGAGTATGTTCCCGCCTACCGATGCCAACCCCCACCTCACCTCGAGGACGACGTCGTCCCCTCGAACTGAGCTTGGGCCAACAAACATTTTCAACGCCGACGAATACTGACATATATCCCAGTGGGTGGTGTTTCCGCCGCCGTCTCGAAGACCGCCGCCGCTCCCATCGAGCGTGTCAAGCTTCTTATCCAGAACCAGGTTAGTACCATCGCTCGACATTGTGCATTTCAGCATCGCATAGCTGCATGAGCCCTAAGCTTTCGGCTATCACGTGCGACATGCGCATTGCAAACATCCATTTCCAACAGTCCCTAACCATGACAATAGGATGAGATGCTCAAGACCGGTCGTCTCGACCGCAAGTACAACGGCATTGGTGACTGCTTCAAGCGCACCATGGCCGATGAGGGTGTCATGTCCCTCTGGCGAGGCAACACTGCCAACGTCATCCGATACTTCCCTACCCAGGCCCTGAACTTCGCTTTCCGCGACAAGTTCAAGAAGATGTTCGGCTACAAGAAGGACAAGGATGGCTACGCCCTCTGGATGGCTGGTAACCTGGCCTCCGGTGGTGCTGCTGGTGCCACCTCTCTTCTCTTCGTCTACTCTCTGGACTACGCCCGTACTCGTCTTGCCAACGATGCCAAGAACGCCAAGTCCGGTGGTGACCGTCAGTTCAACGGTCTCGTCGACGTCTACAAGAAGACCCTCGCCTCTGACGGTATTGCCGGTCTCTACCGTGGTTTCATGCCTTCCGTTGCTGGTATCATTGTCTACCGTGGTCTGTACTTCGGAATGTACGACTCCATCAAGCCCGTCGTCCTCACCGGTCCCCTTGCCAACAACTTCCTTGCCTCTTTCGCCCTTGGTTGGATCGTCACCACCGGTGCCGGTATCGCCTCTTACCCTCTTGACACCATCCGACGACGCATGATGATGACCTCTGGTGAGGCCGTCAAGTACAAGAACACTCTTGATGCTGCCCGCCAGATCGTCGCCAAGGAGGGTGTCAAGTCCCTCTTCAAGGGTGCTGGTGCCAACATCCTCCGTGGTGTTGCCGGTGCTGGTGTCCTGTCCATCTACGATCAGCTCCAGGTCCTCCTCTTCGGCAAGGCCTTCAAGTAAACGTCGTGTACAACAACACACCCTGTATAGACTCGGGGGAATGGGGATTCGGAGAGAACTTAATCCGCGGGCTTGACATGGCGTCCGTTGGTTGAAACAAAAAGGCGAGATGGAAGTGCAGACGAGGGAAGTTGTCGCAGATACCCGACGTGGTCCTCTGGAAACAGCAGCTCTTTACGGGTTAGAGTGGCATAGGCACGGCGTCTTTTTCTCATCTTGCTTTGCCTTCCGTTCTAGGCCGCTGTAATATACACCAATGCAATTTCCCTTGATACCGTACATGATTCTTTTGCTCTTTGTGATATGGTGTATGCCAATTGCGCCTACAATGATGATTTGTGTGACCGAAAACAGTGGTGAGGTCAAGTGCGCAACCCTGCTGACTAAGCAATGTGCACATTGATTGAACCTTAAGTTTGACGCGTTACTTCAACTAATGTTACCAGTCACGCGTCACAAGCACAATCAGCCTTCACCGCCGGCGATTTACCCATTGTCAAGAGTATAGACATGCCTCCAAAGCAGACATCAGGTCCAAGCCGCGGCCGACCCAAGGGTGCAGGCAAAAAAGCCACCAAAGCACCAGAGCCCGAGCCAGTGCGACGGTCTCTCGACCCCTTCGAGATCTCGGAAGACGAGGACCCCGTAGACTCTACCGAAGACGTCCAAGTCGTAGAGGAAGAGGAGCCCGAGCCTGAGAAGACGATACCGCGAGATCTGCTGACACGGCTACTACACGAGTTCTTTACCAAGGACTCAACGAGAATATCGAGAGACGCCAACGATGCGGTGGGCAAATACTTTGACGTCTTTGTGAGGGAGGCCATCGCGCGTGCGGCGGTGGAGAAGGATGGGGGTTTCTTGGAGGTTGAGGATTTGGAGAAGGTTTCGCCGCAGCTGCTCCTCGATCTCTGAGGGGAAGTGGAGGGAGCTAGGATATGGTATGTCGAGCGGAGGTTACAAGCAATTGTATGCGAAGATGGTATCCTGACATTGTCTAGGCCTGCTCAGACGAACCAATATCTATCTCGCGAGTATCTGGTGTGTCGAGACCACGAAACAAGAAATCGGACGAGATCTGAGAGCTATCACTGGAGCTGGTCGACGCCATAGTGCAGCTATGGGTGCTGTCACGACCGTCTTCTCGGTCTTCCCAGATCAATTAGACTTGAAGGACAATGGCAGAATCTTTGCTGCCAGAAACTGGATGGTGTTGGGTTTTGAGCGCCCAGTCAACAGGAGAATAGGTATTTCAAGCAATGAGGTTCTTGGATTACTGCGTGTGCTAACATCTAGCCTCAGTGACTTTAGCCTGATTGACCAAGTAGAACAACCTGGGAATGGGTAGGAATTGGGATGCCTAACGTAAATCATCTCTGTTGTTGGTATCATTAAGGAAAGCAAGAATGCCTGTCCAGACAATCCATTTGGCTTAGCACCAACGAGCCTTGACATGAAGCGATGGAATTACAACGGTGGCTAAGACTCTTGGTGTGTTCATGGTGTGGCATCTAAGCAGGGATTCACCTCTTCAGTCACAGCAGAAGAGGAGAGCGATGCATTAGAGTAATTAAATACATAACATGCCAATATTTCGGCTGCAATATTGCCCATGACAGGGCACATTTTGGTTAAGAAATCCATCTTCCATTATAGAGATGGCTGAGGCTGGACCGTTTCACGTGGTCTCCTTACCACACTTTAGCCTGGATTCTGCAACCAAGGCGAAACCCCAACAACCCCCTGACCAAAGAAAAAAAAACCCCAACCAAGGAACAACAAGTTGCCGAGCAGACAGCGTCGCATCTGCAAGTCGGCCAGCCGAGAGTTACAACCCTTGTTAAGCTACCAATGAGAAAAGGTCGCGAAACTGTGGTTGTCTCAGGGTTCTCACGGGTGAAGCAGCATCCGGGGGAAGTGCACGTCTCCTAGTTTCTGTTCGGCTCTAGAGAGGTCCGGTCTGCACCAAGATGGGTTTTTTACTATCTTTGGAGGGGTTCTCTGGTGTGGTATTGGTTGTTTCGTCTATTAGACGCCACCATGGTGGCCGCTGTGATGGGACTGAGTCAGGATGAAGGCCTCGCTGTAGGCAGATTCAACGTCAACCATCTTGTCAGTCAGTACTGAATAGAAGGTTGGGAAAGGCAAGTAATGGAAGAAACATTCTTTCAATCATCCCATGTTCAAGTTGAACAGATCTGAAGGAAATACCGTCTCGATCGAGTTGACTCGAGACAGCCGAGATGCCTCTCAGACTTGGCATTGTTCATCTCACCCATCGTTTCAAACCTCTCCCTCTCCTCGTCTCAAACCACCACCATCTCCCTGCCCAGCGGCGCTTGCGACCCCTCCAAGGGTGACCAGCCGAGACGGAACCTCCAAGATCCATCTGCGCCGTCACCGGCAGCGTGCTTCAGATCTGCCTCGAAACCAGCCGCTAGGGTCGCGACCGGAGGTGTAGGCTATTCCTGGGGAGGGAGATCATAATGGGACTTTTCGTTTAAATAGATGGGTGTTTCTTTCTCTCTTCATCCCGTTTCCTCTTCATCTTCATCCCGCACAAATTCAATAACAGAAGCCTTCTCTCTCTGGGCTTTCTCTTTTGTCTCTTTCTTTTTCTTTTCTCACCCTTCTCTTAATATTCACTTCAGACGAGGCTAGTCCTTGTGAGCGCGAGTCGCCTTTCCCATCTCTCGGTGCCACAGTATATCCTGATACTCTATACATCCCCCTTTTATCTTTCTTCCTCGTCAAATACCTTCATTCAGACATCATGCATTTTCTTCAGCTCTCTCTTGCAGCCCTGGTTGGCGTTGCTCAAGGTACGTGGTCCTATACCTGCTCAACTATGCCCTAACTAACACCCCCCTGAAGCCGTCAACGTTCAGGTCGTCTCCGTAGGCAGGAACTCGGCTACAAATGCAACTGGCCTCAAGTTCTGGCCCGAGAAGATCACAGCAGAGCCCGGTACCATGGTGCAGTTCCAGTTCTGGGCAGGAAACCACACCGTCACACAGTCAACCTTTGACGACCCTTGCATTCCTATTGGCAATGTCAACTCGAGCATCGAGGGCATCTACTCGGGTTACATGCCTGTCGAGGCCAGCGTGGCCATGGGCATGATCCCCACCTACACCATCGAGATCAAGGACACGAAGCCCCTGTGGCTGTACTGCAGCAAGGCCAAGCACTGCCAGGGTGGAATGTCCATGGTCATCAACGAGAAGTGAGTTGAACACGGTTCAATTGATGTGAACTATTTGCTAACCTTGATCAGCACTGCTGCCAACTCTTCTCGATCTCTTGACAACTACCGTACCGGTTGCCAGTCTGCCACTGGAGCTGACGTTGTTCCTGTGAATGTAGCTACTGGTGGTGGCAACAACGGAGGCAACAACGGCGGTAGCGGTGGTGACAGCGGAAGCGGCAATGATTCCGGTTCCGGCTCTGGTGGTGACAGCAGCAACGGCGGTGGCAGCGACTCTGGCTCTGGCTCTGGTGGCGACAGCAGCAATGGTGGAAGCGGTTCCGACTCTGGCAGCGGTAGCGGAGATGGTTCCGACTCTGGCTCTGGTTCTGGCGGCGACTCGCCTCTGCCAACTGGTATCCAGACTCCTGCCCCTACTGGTACTCCTACTGCTGGCAGCCCTGCCTCAACCGAGTCCATCGTCACAGCATCTGCGCCCAAGCTACTCGCACCAAGCTCACTGGTGCTGGCTGTTGGTGCCGCTTTGTTGCTGCTGTAAGCGACATAGTCAAACAGGGGACGAGAAGATGAGAGTTCATGTACGCATAGACTTGGCGACGCAAAGAAATGAAAGGGAAACATTAATTAGGCGGCTTGATACCAATGGCTGGATGGTTCTTTTTTGTCGGCCGCGGGATAGGCCAGACAATCCATGGTGTTGGGACTGTTTTACTCGAGAATTAAAGGGACCAATGTATTATTTAGATACTCTTGAAACCGAGTTTTTACAAGTATGCTCTCTTGATGTCGTGACATTTTCATATTCGTTTGAGTTTTGATATACAAGGACAGATCAACTAAGGGGGCTAATCCAAAGCAAATACACGCAACAACTCTAATCAGACACGTAATTAATCCTCCTCCTTGCCAGGAATCTTTCTCTTCTTCCTGGTGGCCTGCACCTGGTCACACAGCACTTTGGGCTCCTCCTTCTCGAGCCAGCCATCCTCCCTGCTGACGTATCCGTACTTGGAGTACTTCTTGCTGTTGGCAAAGAAGTTGACCCAATGCAGGAGAGCCTTGTGTGCGTGCTCCTTAGCCTCGGCCAGCTCCTTTTCCTTGAGGGCGGCGAGCTCCTCGGGGGTCCAGTAGGCGTCCGTCTCAGGGTCGTCGAGGGGCAGGAAGGCCTCCTCCATGCCGCGCAGGTCGGCGGTACGGTCCTCGGCGAAGCAGCCCGTGACGAAGCCGCGAGCGGCGTCGGTGGCGGCAAAGTAGTGGTATGAGCCGCCGGGTCCGTACATGCGGCGGCCGTTGGAGACGTCGTAGATGGTGCCGTTGATGGCGAGGAGGAGTGGTCTATCGGGGTCGGTTCCGTCGTAGAGCTTGAGTTCGTCAAGAGTTAGGTAGAGGGGTGGAGGCTATGGTTAGGTAGGTGTTAGCATAGGAAATGGTAGCTGGAAAGAGGACAACTCAACTGGTCCAGTGATAAGCTCCTTGTAGTATTTGACAGTCAAGTAGTCAGGCTTGTTCTTCATGCCCCAGAACCAGCTCTTGCCTCCGCTGATGACGTAGCTGAGGCCGCATGATGCGAGCAGCAAGAAGGTTATGACGCGGAGGACGTCGACGTAGGGAGTGTAGCCATCCCAAGGGTCTTCCTCGTCAATCTCTTTGGAAGATCTGGTCTTTCCCTCCTCATTCTCATTCTCAGACTCGGACTCGGACGTCTCCTCTTGGTCTTGGACTTGATCAGGCTTGGGCTTGGGCTCCTCGTGGCCAGGCTTTCGGTGGCGCAAAGTCGACTCTTCTTCCATCTTGACAAGTTGCAACGAATGTGTGTGGTTTAGAAAGGAACAAGTTGCGACGAGAGAAAGAAACGAGGAATCGAGGACAACTTATTTCAAGTATCCAAGTGTCAAAAGGGGTGCTTCGAAATCTCAAGGTGGCGTGTCTAATGGTGCTGTTTCGTCGCGCTTCGGCCTCGTACTCGGCGTCGGAGCTTTGACTTGTCCATTTGCATGGATTCCATCATCAGATCCATTCATGGGAATCTCACCAGAAGCTCTATCGTGATTCTGCCAGTGGAGTCCAGGGCCCGTTCAGGGCCTGTCAATCTGCACACACCCCTGAGTCGCGGGGTCAGCAGTGCTGTAATGTCTTGATTGGAGCCCTGGGAGTTATGTCCACGCCTCTGAAAGAGGTAGGTCCCCGCCACGCTAGACATCACCACGGCAACCAGGGCATGGCCTCATTAGTCGTGCCCCAACAGTGGGCATGTAAACGTAAACACTCATGATGCAACTACAATACCACCCACACACCAAATCCAAAAGACGCTCCGTCACAAAACACTAACAAACTAAGTTGCAACGCCTACAGCACTCGACTGCAACCGCAGACAATACTCCCTCCCCTTCGAGACACATACCGATCGATCAACTTCACTTCACATCGCAATGGAACATCCAAACCTGAGCCCGATGGGTTCTCCGGGCGGTCCCCTCCAGGCCGCCACCGCTGAGCGCGTGAACCAGCAGAGGGAGCGAGAGTCTATCTTCTCACACCTGCGTGGCGGGTCTCGCGATAGTTCCGTGCACGACAAGATCAGCCAGTTCAACAACCTCAGCGTCTCCATGCAGTCCAAGCAACTGGAGCGCAAGACTGCCGACGCCGCCCTCAAGCGGGCCATGCTCGGTCGTGAAGAGGCCGAGTCTGAGTTGAGGAGATACAGAGAAGAGAACAAGGCCCTAAGGAAAGCAGTCGATGAGGGCAAGGAGCGTGAGAAGAAGGTTGGAGAGCGTCTCGAGACCCTCATGGTATGCACCTTGCCTTCCAACCATGTCGTCTACTAATAAGTCTGCTAGGAAAACTATGGCCGCGCCAAGGAGACACACGCACACACACAAGCCCTATGGGAGAAGGAGATCCGACGCGCGAGAAAAGAGACATTCAAGACCCAATCGTCAATCGTCAAGCTACAGGAGGAGCTCAAGTCATCACGCACCTCGGCAAAGATGATTGACGAGAACCTCAAGCGTGAGAAGGAGAGAAGCAAGGTGCGGGAGCAGGAGGCGTTCGAGGCACGCTATCAGATCGTCGGCGTCCAAGAACAGCTCGACCAAGCCCTTGAGCGCATCAAGGTGGTGGAACAAGAGCGAGACGCTTACAAGACTGCCGCTAAGAACGAGGAGGTGGCCCGCATCGCTGCCGAAGGCCGCATCCCTCTACCACCTTCCAGCGGCGAAGATGATGAGTTTGCTTCACCAAAGAAGACCCGCGAGTCTAAGGGCCCACGCGTGTCACTGTCCACCATGGACATCGTCTCCTCGGCAGCCAGTGAAGCCGAGATTGAAGATCTGACTATCCAGCTGCAATGGGAGCGACAACGAGCCGAGCGTGCCCACGAGATGATCGAGTTCCTCCAGGCCGAATGTCACCTTCGCTGCTGCGCCTGCGCCAAATCCCCCCGCCGTTCCACCACCGAGGCGCCTCGTCAAAAGCGCCGAAGCTCCTTCGGTCTTGAGGGACCCAACGACAAGCTCCCCAAGCTCGACAATGACGTGCCAGAGGCTGTCCAACGTTCCCAAACTCCACCTCGCATCCAGGAGCCTGAGGCCCAGGTCGAGGTTGAGGCTAAGGGTGAGGTCCAGCCAGAGGAAGAGGGGGAGCAACATCAGCAACAGACAGTGCTAACTCCTGAGCTTGCGAAGCCCAAGTCCAAGAAGGAGCCTCGTCGTAGCACCATCTTCTGTCCCAAGGAGGGCATCTTCCGAACAGTATCTGAGCAAGAGGCTGAGGCTTTTGAGGCACAGCGCAGAATGGAAGCTGAAGAGGAGGCTGCTCAACAAGAGATCCAGTCCGAGGCTGAGGTTGGAACCGAGACGATCGTCGAGGATGTCACCGAGTTGGGTCCTCTTACTCATGAAGAGTTGGAAGAGGACCGCCGGAGATATGCACGAACTCCCTCAGTTGATCCTCCGGCCTTTGCCATGCTCGCCCAACAGCGCACCTCTCTTCTCTCCCTCCTCAACGCCCCTCACAATGAGGACCACTCAGCCCCTATCCCCTCAGTGCCAACCATGCCCGACACGGTTGAAGACACCCTCGTCTCCCCTGAGACTCGACCTCATACCTCCGCCAACTTCTACACCGTCACAACAACAACGACAGTGCCTGTCCACGACGACAACGCCCGTCACGACTCATCCTTCTCGGAACGCCTCCGCACACCTTCCCACAACAGCACCGGCACAACATTCGACCTATCCAACCCGGCCCTCACACCAACCATGACAAGAGAGCAGGCTCTCGCCAAGATCCGCGAGCGTCGTGGGCGTGCTCGCTCCATGGCACAAGGCACCATGACGCCTCGTCGACGGATGGTTGAGGGTGTTGACCGTAGGGACATGAGCGCCCCGACAGGGAAGGTCGCTGGCAAGGGACGATGAGCTATGAAGGAGCTTATTGATGGACATGACTTGACGAGCACTTGATCACAGCCCCCTCTCTCACCCCCTTTTCTCCTTTCAACCACGCACATACAAAAGTTTCCCTTTTTCCTCACTTGCCGAGTCCTTCTCTGCAATTCTTCCCTTTTCATCCTTTCTCCTTGCAGGCTTGGCGAAGGGGCGTTTATTGTTGTTTGTTTTTTTGTCATTGGAATCATGGTTTGGAAGGGCCGCTTGGACATTGGGACAATGGGTGCATCATTGAGCGTATAGCGGTTTGGCTTGGCTCGATTGACGCCTTCTGGATTGATTGATTGAACTGATTATTGATTGCCATGTATGAAACGTTCGAGCCCGTCTGTTGGGCCACGATTAATGTGCGGTGGTTGGGGCCTCGTTTATTGTTTCTTTTCCCCCCCCGTATCTGCAATGACATGATACGTATACGTTGAAATTCGTTGTCCCTGAGTGTTTGTGAGAACTTGGTACATGCTTGAGTAATGTTGTCAGTCTTGATGCGTAATTGTATTGGTATCCAAGATAGATAACCTCCCAACTCCAGATTCTACATTCGCCTCTTGCTATCATAAATATCATGTCCATGTATGTACCGTCCTCCTCTTTCTTTCTTTCTTTCTTTCTTTCCAACTTAACCTCCCAAGAATCCCCTTGCCATGTTGCGTGCCAGCTGAGAGCTCACGGCATCGAGCTTGGCCGCAACGAGGACGCACTCAACACCACTCTTGCCATTCTTTGAGGGCTGGATCTTAAGCCTCCATTGACCGGTCTTTACCACCCACTCCTCCTCCCCAACATTACCATCGGCTCGCCTTCGTTTCCGCGGGTTGGATAGAATACCGCTTGCGGGCGAGTCCACAGTCGAGGCTGCGGCAGGCTCCTCGATGTGTTCCTTACCATCAAGGATGATGGCAGAATCCGAGTCAAGTATCACTCGAACAAGGTCCTCACTCAGAGGCGTATTTCCGGGGGTCGCTGGTTGAGAGCCAGCTCCGCCCGTGGCCATGAGGAGGCCGAGGGGCTGTGTCGTTGGAGGTAGGTTAAGTTTGGTGGAGATGACCTCGAACAACTTGGCAACACGAGCCTTTGTGTCCTTAAAGAACTCGGCTCTAGGAATGCCCCCCGTGAAGTGAATCTTTGTCATTTCACCGCCAATCTCGAGCACCAACTCGGCTGGCTTCTCGTCAACGTACGGCCGAGCGTACTGTACCCATCCAGACACCGGGTCAGGACCCTCGAGAAACACACTTATACCACTCTTCTGGACATTCTCAAGGCGTAGAACAATCTCATCGCGCCTCCTCGCCTGGTTATAGCTGATAGAGTGGGGGATGAGACGCTGCTCAAGACCCTTGAAGTGAAAGTATCTCGCGTCGCGAAGCAGTTCCTGACGATGCGTCTCGTCACGGATGTGAATCGGATATCCGCGCAAGAGGTGTAACAGCTCGGCGAAAGTCTTTGCGCTGCGCTTGGGGACCGACGGCGGGAGGATCGAAGGCGGACGGATTAGGCCCTCGCGGTCTAGGCCAGGAAAGAGATCGTCGGGACGCGAGAAGAAGGCGGCGAAACCGAGGGAGAAGAAGTTGGGCGAGTTTCCCGGGTCGTTGAAGATCTCGCGGGGGATCTGAAACTCTCGATGGCCGATGCAGATAAAGATACTCTCCTCGTAGAGCTGCGAGATAAGCTTGGGCACTTGCAATCTGTCAGCCAAGGTGTATATAGAGTAGAATGAAAAGCACAACTGACGGCTGTAGAACTGCGCATCTGAAAACAGTCGCACAAAGTGCTCGCCGTCGCGCGGGGAGACGTGGTAACCCTGCAGATGCAGCGAAATGTCGCGGAAGATGACGGGATCGCGATCGATGTAAAGGGTCCGGATCGCGGAGCTAGTCTCGTCTCCCCTCTCCTCTGCCGACTTGAGCTGGCACAGAAAGTACTGGGAAAAGTACGACGGTGCTACAGAATATAGTCAATTAGCGGGTGTAATGCGATGCGCGTACGCGCAGGTGGCACAAGAGACTCGAGTTTACCGTCAGAGGACAGGGAAGCTCCCGATAACTTAAACAGTTCGCTTCCGATTTGAATAGGGAATACGCGCTCGTGGGGGAGTATGTGAGGGATTCGAGCGACGTTTTGCTCAGACAGAGGTTCGACCGTCATTGCGCCAGTCTCGGTAGACGAGACGGAAGCCATTGGGGATAGTGTAGTGTGGTTTTCTTGCTGTTTCTTTTACTATATCGGCGTCGTCTTCCGTTTGCGCGGAGACGCCATGCTCAGGCGAATACGATTTCAAGAGAAAGAAAGAGAAGAGAAGACGATGGAATGGCTGAGATTGAAGTCGGGATGAACTACCTACGGAGACAAGGGACTTGGGGTTTCCGTCCCCCGATGGAATACGAGGAGGTGCATATGAAACGCGACATAGCTTGCGCCACGGCATATGTGGCTGATGCAATGGAAGAAGCCTAGAAGCCGTCATGGCTTCTAGCACAATCTACATGGATTATACATGATGAGTTGATTGATTTTTAATGGTATCATGATTGTTTCCTTTTTTTTTGTCTCATTATCTTGAATGACGCCCTCAGTCCAGATGCTAATATCTGTATCCCTCTACAGTCTTGATAGCAACTCCACCCTCTGAAAATGGATATCTTGCTTCTTCATCTCCCCTCTAATTTCTCTAACACTCGGCTTCATATCCGTCTTTGTACTAATCTGCAGAGTCGGCCGCTCCCTCTTTTCATTTTGCGCCGTCCTCACTAAGACACTTTCTCTGATCCCGCTCATCGGCTCATCAACTCGACTCCACTGCGGACAACACCAACAACCGCACCCGTCTGGATCGCCTCGCTGCTTCCACCGGCCACTCTATGCTCAATGTCTGCCAGGCCATCCAGCCAGGTGATCATCACCTCTGGGCTTACTTCAAGCTTTGTAAGTTCTTCAGACAGCGCGGTGATGATGTCAGCCAGTGCCAGACCCAACGACACCTTGAGGGAGTTGATGGTGGTCAGACAGCTTGTCACATCTGATGTGTTGAGCAGCGTCGACAGAATCTCCTTGATGGCGTCTGGGGGTGGCGCTGCGATACAGTTATAGATCGTTTCTGTTGTGATATTGTCCCGCACAATCTCACTGTCCGGGATCTTAGGAGCATCCTTTGGTCGCAACGGCGTACCTGTCATCTTATTAGCAGCTGCAAAAAGAAGGGATCGCATCGTAGCACTTACTTGACGCATGGCAAGCTTGTAGCACGTTCAATGCCCGTCGCATGTCGCCCTTGCTCAGCTTCACCAGCGCATCCACCGCCTCGCCACCAATCTTGACGTGTTCCTCCTCAACCACCTTGTCCACCAGCACCCGGATGTCGGCCTCCTTGAGAGGGCTGAAGCGGAAGCGCGTGCAACGACTCAGCAGAGCAGGGCTCAGCTTGTGGGCGTAGTTGGCAATAATACAGAACCGTGTGTTGACAGTATACTTTTCCATGATACGTCGTAGAGCCATCTGGGCCGTACTCGTCATGGCATCGGCCTCATCCAGCACGATGAGCTTGAACCCAGCGCCCGCGCGGGCTGATGCCCCAAGCGAGAAGATCTGCTTGGTACTAGCAAACGTCTTGATCTGCTCGCGCACCACATCGATACCACGGTCGTCCGATGCGTTTAGCTCGAGCACCATCTGACGCATGTTTGCAGCGCCATAGATGCGACGCGCGAGGGCGAGGATGGTGGATGTCTTGCCGGTGCCTGGAGGGCCGTAGAGGAGGAGGTGGGGGAGTCGATTTGTGTCGACAAACTTGTTGATTGTGGCCAGGATGTCGTGATGACCCGAGACATCTTCGAGGGTATTTGGACGGTACTTTTCAACCCTTGAACATCATCAGTCAGAGTCCTTTGAATACGACCAGCTTTGCAGAACTCACCAAGGCAGGCTATCCTCAGCCTCTACAGGCAGATTAGCAGCGCTCCGCTTGCCCTTTGATGTGTCGGCGGAAAACACAATGTCCTTGGAAGGAGCAGGGACATCAACGTCCATCTCATCTTCAAAGTCCGACATGTTTGATGCTGTGAATTGACCGTCGTCGTCGCTCGAATTCGGTTGCTGGGGGTGATTTTTTGGTGTTTGAGCTGAGTGCACTGAGGTCATGGAAAGTGGCTGCAGACGCGACCTGTGCTGTGCTGGAACGCGTCTGGGCGTGTCGGTCTATTAAAACCCCTGTAAGATTTCTCGGCCAATCGCCAACCGCCATTTCTTGCTGCATGAACCTCCAGCTTGATATCATCATCCATTCATGTTCTCTTCATCATGGACTCGTTCTCTTTGGTTACCTCAGTGTCCGAAATAGATATCATTCATTCAAAATTCAATTGGCCTATTCATAACCAAGACGTGCATGCATCAAGTTGGCAATCCAGTCATCCAATAGCAACTCTACCTCTACAACTACACCACCCCGAAAGTGCTCCTTTGACCTAACTTAAATACCCAAATTGACCGTTCCAGCGCCAGTCATTCATCGCCTGCCCTATATATGTTCATTATAAGAAGAAGAATATCTAGATAGATTATATCCCAGACACCGACATAATAGCCAACAGCGGTGTCCAATCTCATCTCGTCTCATCACTCATTGCACGCTCCGTTGGTTTGTGCCCAAGCCAACGAGCTCAAACATTATGGGGATTATAGCCACCGCAAACCAGGCAATACCTAGACAAGGATTAGTACTTGCAACCCACAAGGTCTGAGAAACGACTCACCTGTATAGACGACGAGCTTTGTCACAACCTCGACGTCATATCGCACACGCGGCTTGACCAGTTGTGAAAACACCTCCTTCTCTCCCAACCCACCATCCTCGCCCGTCACGAAAATTTCGATCGGGTCCGGATCCTCAGTCATCGGTGATGCTACCACCTCGCCATTACCCATCAGATTCTCATACTTAGTGATGCGAGGCGGTTGAGAGCCCGACGCCACACCCTTGCCCGAGTGATCTTCGTGAACACTCTGAAGTTCAAGGTTGCTAGACTTGCTCTTCAAGCTATGCTGGCTGCTGACGCTCTCACGTCGCTTGCGCTCCCTATACGCCAACGTCTCGTACGCATCGGCAGCACTCTGCGGTCCGATGGAGACTGAACGGCCTCGAGTCGTGGGATTTCGGATACTCTCGACCATGCGCGGGAAGTCTGATGGCGAAGGGAAAAGAGTGTCCAGGCGAGAGCCGGGAGGGACAGTCTTGTACTTGCTGGCAGGGGTGAAGAACCGTCGAGGCATGTTCATGCCGACCTGCTCAAAGATTCGGAACGCGTGAGGCAGAAGCTTGAGCAACAGAGGCTTCATCGTCTCACGCCATGCAAAAATAATAAGAACGCCAACGACAATTCTCGCCACATTCATCCCCAAGCCCAGATGCGTAATATCCACAGTACCTCCGCCATGCGCATGAGTCTCCCAGGGATCGAGTGCAATCTTGCCATACGTCCATGTACCAAACTCCAGGCCAATAACGACACCAGCAAAGGCGACGCTGTCGTCAAAACACGGGCAATCGTCTGCAGGTTCGGGGTGAATTCGCACGAGGATCAGAATAATGATGCCAGCCACCAGAGGCGCAACCCAGGAGCTCGAGTGCATATACTCGTCCAACGGGGGGCCGTAATAGAATTCGAGCAGAGATATGGCGGCACCCATGATGGAGCCAACTATGACGTCGAGAAAGCCATGCATGCCACAGTACAGGCGCCCAAACACAATCGACACTGCATAAAAATAGGCGAGGAATTCGAGAGCGAGTTTCGTGGTAGCAGGTAGGTTGTTATCCGGACTGTGTAATATCAAGAGGGCGTAGACGGCGACCGAGACGGCATTGGCGCTGTGAGTCGAGGGGAAACCATATTCGAGAGCTGCAGAACCAGACATGGTAATGCGATGCAGGGGCGGCGAGAGAGGGCGCGGAAGCGAGTAAAAGTCCTTGATGAAGCCCGTCCAGAAGACACCAAGGGCGAGGATGTGGACGAGTCTGTACAAGCATATCAGCCACACGGCTCGTTAAACGGCGGGCTCTACAACGTCGATCGCAGGTTGCGGGCCAGAGTCTAATCACAGGCGCAATTACACCAAAGCCTACAGCACCACCAACTAGAACTGGGGTCGCATCGAGGTGCGGCGCAGCGCAGAGGGGGGAAACTCGAGATGAGGTGATGAGATGTACCTACCCCTTGCCAAAGGCAGCATATCCGCACCAGAAGCAGATGGGCAATCCGATCATGAAGAAGGTGTGAGTTCCAAGGTTCGCAGTAATGGCAAAGTAACTATCGAGGGCCGGAGTTCGCATCTTCTCCTGCATCCGGGCGAGGTAGGGCGTCTCCCAGCGGATCATGGGGAGGGCCTGCTGGCGCAGAGTGTATCGCCATTTTGGCAGGGCGCGCTTGTCTGGGGCGGGGGTCAGTACAGGACACTTCAGGTGTCTGGCCAGACGAACAGTGATCGAGGCTCCTCAATCCGGCGTCAGGAACGTCGTCGTCTTTGGTGGGCGTCGCAGGTGGGCTCGTTGTAATAGTTGTTGTTGCGGTGGCCGTAGCGCCGAGCGACGGCGGAGCATCGCGTCGCGGGTCGCTCATGGTTAAGCTGACGAGACGAGGCGAGGCGAGTGAGAGTGAGGGGAGGGGAGACGTCAATGGCGAGGGGTGTTGAAGAGGGCCGCGGGACGAGCTCGAGGAGGAGGAAACATTGAAGGACAGGCCAAAGCTGGAAGGGTTTAGGGGACAGACCCGACCTACGCTGCTGGAGCACGTGGGGGAACAAGGCCTTAATGGACAAGCGCCCTACCGTGGAGTGGAAGCCAAGTGATGGTAGGATCCTAGGTGGAAGCACGACCAGAGGGTAGTTTAGAGTGGAGTTTTTTTTTTTTTTTTTTAAAGTGACGAAGGATGGAGGGAGGCAGGTCGACGTAGACGTCCACTCTGTAATTAAGGTCCATTAAGGATGGATGTCAGCACAATTCAAGCGTGTCCAGTGACAGCTCAGCCATTGTGGATAATATCGATACAATGGAACTTGGAGCCGCACCTTTTCTCTCTTTAGGGCACTCCGTAAAAGCCGTTGCGACGGGAATTGTCGTCAACCATTGACTCGCTCGCTCCCACAAAAACCCAAAACGACACCTTGTCCAGCTTCCCCCATTCAGCATCAACACCCGAAGCAGGGAACGGACTTTTAACCACAGAAACCCATGTCCGTTTTCTGGGGGTCCTCCCGTCCCCTGGAAATTGAAATCATGGAGGGCCGAGGGGTAAGCAAAGACCAATTAAGCCCTTGCAAGCTTCCCAACGCACAGAGGCACTGCGAAAGGCACAGTACCTGTTAAGCAGAAAATCATAGGCGTAGTCACGCTGCTAGGGCCGCTGAGAGGATACCCGTCATGACATGTGTTCGTCCAGGAACCGATAGCTTGGCGAGGGTTTCTTCGATGGAGCTCCGAAAACCATGCCACAATGACATTCCACCAGCCCTATTGGGGCATTGAGGCATATATGGGCCTAGCTCATGAACGCCGACGGCAGCTATGGAGCTATTGCTGCAATTGTTATTGCCAAAAAGTAAACAACTTGAAGCTTCGCGTTGTGTTGAATGTACTGTAGCTGTAGTGAACCACCAGTGCGTCTAGTTGGGCGTGGCGCAAAATCGTCACTCCGCCCAACTACTGTAGTAAACCTCCACTCAAACTCCATCCATCACCAAACAAACCTATCGTCACAGATACTTATCACTCCCAATCACGCGTCCATCACGCGCCCCATCACGAGCTCCAATGGCTCTTCCTCTGGCCGGAAAACACTGCGCCGTCGTCGGGGCCACCGGCCTCATTGGCTCCCGGATCGCCGCCGCCTTTGCTTCCCGCGGCGCCGTCCTCTCCCTGCTCGGCCGCTCCGTCCTCGACGCCCAGCCCCGGCTGGAGCCCCTGCTTACCCCGTACGCCCCGGGCGATGGCAGCGAGGCCAGCAGCAGCCCTCTAAGGCATCGCTTTATTCGTCTTGATGTAGCTAAGCGGGACACAATTAAGAGTGTGTTCGGTGGTCGTGATCATGTAAGTCGTCATGAGCCAAGATGTCCACATACCAACTTTGTCACTGATGATGTGGTCTCTTCTCTTTCACATAGACCCAAGATGATGCTGTAGGCCCCGTAGATATTATCGTCAATTGTGCTGGCATTAGCCAAACCTCATTTCTAAAGAGGACCTCAGACGAGGAGCTTGGTGATATTATCGATACGAACCTCATGGCCACAATGCTCGTCTGCAAACATGCCAAAATGCGACCTCACGGTACATCACTCTCCAGCTTCAACCATGCCCTTTAACCTTAACTCACCCTCATAGGATGCATCATCAACGTCTCAAGTCTCATGGCCGCAAAAGGAGGATCCGGTGCCACGGCATACGCTGCCTCAAAGGCTGGCGTCGTTGGTAAGTGTTTCACGACCCTTGATTTATCTCGCCAGATACCCGAATATTGTACATTCCCAAATAAAACGCTCACTTCGCGTCCTCACAGGCTTCACCCGTGCCCTTTGCCGTGAGCTTGGTCCTCGCTCCATCCGCGTGAACGCTCTGCTTCCCGGTTGGATAGCCAGTCCCATGTGGGATCGTAAGTCTTTTTCCTTTTCCGCCCCGTCATACCCAATCCTCCAGGCGCCAAATCGCCAACCACAGAGAGGTCAGTGCTAATGTACAACACGTCTTTTAGACCTCAAGCCAGAATTACAGGCCGCCTTCCTCAAAGACACGCCCTTGGGTCGTGTGGGCGCCCCTGAGGAGGTGGCCGAAGCCGCCGTCTTCCTGGCCTCCAACGCCTTTGCAAACAACTGCGTCTTAAACCTCGATGGTGGTTTAAGTGCTGCGTGACAAGGCCGTATCCAGGAATACTAATATCGCCAACTCAGATCATAAGTCCATCAGTCGTCGATGACGATCGCGCCGCCAGTTTCTTCCACGACCACCACTGCGGGCCCAGATTCGACGAGCTTGGCCTTTTTCAGGGGCTGGCCACTGTCCTCAGCAAGCGGACGCTTGACACCCTTGGGTTCAACTGACACAGCTTTTCCATTAAGCTCGCCGTGCCCATTCGCCTCAGCGGGTTGGGGCTTCTTGGGTTTTCGCGGGATTTGAGGTTTCTCCGTAAACGTGGCCTCGACAGGCTTCTTGTCCGCCTCGAAGGTCCTAGAATATGTGAGCCTCATGCGGAACTTGATATGAGAGTTGGCCTACCCTTCTTGAATGTTGATCACCACATTCACAAACGTGTCGTCGTCATCCTGGTCAATCACAGTCAAGAAGCTATCCTTTTTGACACCTGCCTTGTTGTTAGTCTTGTCCATAGTAAACAGAATTTGACTGGCATACCAAGATCGCTCAGCTTCTTTGGAAGGTTCTCGTCGTCACCATCCTCAAAGCACTCCACCAAAGTCCCCACGTCGTTGTTGACAACAAACTCCTTGCCCTCATAGCCCAGCTTATCCTTGACAATGTCATCAACAAAGTCCTGGAGCGTCGCCCTAGACAGATCCACGACAACGCTGGTAAAGTGCACGCTACACACTGGACACTCGGGGTTCGGCTCTCGGGACCTGTCAGGGGCCAACAGACGAGCTGGCGCAAATGGTGTCAAGAAGACCTCCTTGGACTGCGCATACTCTCCCTTCAGAATCTTGAAAGATTGGAGAACGCAAAGTCCGGCGACAATCGCATTTGTTGTCGCAATTGCAGGGATAATGTTGCCGGCCATCTGCTTAGTGTCGAAACGAGATTTCCTATCGATTCCGAAAATTGTTGATCGAATGTTGGCGCTTGCGGCGACAAAGTCGAGAGTGTCAATATCATCCTTGTCGAATGTGATGATGGGGTCGGAACCCTCAGGGGACTTGTTCTTCTTGAGCTCCAGGATTCGCTTGCTTAGTCGATCTAGACTATCGTTGAAAACCACAAGACTTTCTTCGAGAGACCAAATTCGCTGGTCATCGTTAAGGAGGGTGTCCTTGTTGGCGATGGCGTCACTAGCTTGAGCGAGGACGACCTCGTACTTGAGAGCCTCGGGGGCTCGTCGTGAACTCCACATACCCTCGACAGAGCGTAGTCGTTCAATATCCGCGTTGAAAACCTTGTCGAACAGCATCTGGGAAAACTCGGGGGTACCCACAGCATCTCGAATCTTCTTGAGAGCCTCCGACTCCTTCCTCAACTCCTCGATCTCCTTTGCTATTTCTGGTCAATACCTGTCCTGGCCTCGGAATTATTAAACCTACCATTATCGGCATCTGATGAGTGATCAAAAGCTGCTTGGTCTTCGCTGGTACCGAATATCTCACTATCATCTCGTTAGCGAACGCTTCTATCCGGCTTCGCCATACACACTTGAGAAGATAGCTCTTCCCCCAAACAATGCAGTGAATGGGTTGGCTAGGAGTGCTCCGGATGGTGCACACGGGGAAAGACTTGGGTGCTTCCTTGGGTGTGCAGTCGTAGCACGCAGTAACGCCCTTCTTGATGACTTGAACCTGGCCATTGAAACCAGTGGTGCCACTCTCAATGAGAGGAACATCAGCAGCCAAGCACATCTTGTTCACATGTCTCCGAGCCTCAAGGTTGTCCAAAGCATTGAAGGCAATGCGAAATTGACGAAACCATGCGACAGTAAACTCGTCATCCTTGATGTTTCCATGGTGGGCGACGATCTTGACGTTGGGGTTGAATCGTTGCGCAGCCTCTTTGGCGACCTGCATTTCGGTTAGTGGACCCGGCATCATGGTGTGTGTCGCGGGCAGGAGGACGCACCAGGGCCTTGGACTTCTTGATGTGCTCGTGGCGGAAGAGGAATTGCCGATTCAGGTTGGATAGATCGATGGTGTCGAGGTCGACGATGTGAATTTCGCCGAAGCCGGTAAGCACAAGGTTCTTGAGCAGCTCGCAGCCGATGCCACCAGCTCCCACCATGAGCACGCGGGCCTGCGCAAACATTGTCAGTTGATAAAGGATGATGGAAATGGATTAAATACGAGTCGCATATCGCGTGCTGGCACCGGAAATGCTTCGAGCCATGGCATTCGAAAGGTGACAGCACGCTCAAAGTGGATGAGAGCCCGGCTTGGTCGAGGCGCAGAAACAGGAACTCGGGATCGGCTAGGGTGGGCATACCTGTTTCACAGAGGTATTCAGAGACGCGCCGAGCGACTGATGATTGTATCGGTCGCGCGACATGACGGGCGGTCGCCTTTGAGGAACGGTAGTTGTCGCGGGAGCGGCAGCGGGCTGTTGTTGGGGTTGTGTTTGCTGAGGTTGTTGCTGTTGTTGCGTCGCAGAAGCCGGAGCTGGAGCCGTAGCCGAATCTTGGGGTGCACTCGTCGCATCCATCGTCATCGTCACCGCTCAGCAGACACAAAGGCCAGGTTGAGGGAGAGCAGCAACAGGTTCTGGGGGCTGCGCATACGGTGTAGGACGATAGGGTTCGTGTGATTTTTCGTCGAGATTCGCGATCGCTCGAGGTTGGTGGTTGGATGTTAGTGGTGAGAGCACGAGCTGAGAGATGAAAGAGCCCACTCAGACGCTGCCTGCAGTGCAAGACAAGAAGTACAAAGGATGCGCCGGCCCAATTACGTCGACGGTTGGTGGCCGGGGGCCAAGCTCCTTGGGGCCGGTAACAGTGGGTTGACCCGCTTTGATTGGTCACCTCTGGCACTCCACCAAACTTCCAGGGCCTGACTCGGCGACCCGACGACCTCCACTGTATGATCCATGAAATAAGTGACGGCGACGAACAGCAAACATGCAGCTCAAGGACGAGCAAGCGGGAAGGAGACGGGAAATGTGTGTTACGCCATGACTGAGATTTCAGGTCAATTGGTTGTCTCTAGAGGCGTCCAAAGCAAGCAGATTTTCATCTCGTTTCCATGTTTCAGCTAGAGCAGCCTTCCGCCCTCTTGGCAGTCTACGGGCAGTGACTTTCAGGAGTAGGTAGTTTACTGGAGGACTGTGACCGCGGGGTGGCTGCCCGTCGTCGGAGAAAAAAAAGGGATCTCAGTCAAAGAAAGTCCAGACCGATGATTCAGTCAACTACCAACTTCCATTCCACCACATTCACTCCTTGACTCTTCTTTTCAACTCCTTCATTTGAAGTTGCCATTCACTACAACTCATATAATAGGCTTCCAATTTTTGCCTATTTTCCAGCACCATGTCCGACGACGAAGTTGACACTGAGCTCCTCGAGCTCTTGCGCCAACACCTTCAAGGGAAGGTCGCGATCGAGGAAGAGCCCGAAACTGGTGTCCTCGAGAGCGCCGAGTACGTCTACGACTCTTGCATCGATGTTGCTGTCGATATGCGTGCCTCGAAAAAGGCTGCCGAGACCATATACCAGCAAATGCAGCAGAAGAGCTACTCAACTGCAACCTGGTCCGAGCATGAACTCCATCCCAAGGCCAAGGATGAAAGCACCGTCAACTTCATCTTTACCATGGATCTTCTAAACTTTTCTTTCTGGTCTGAGCTGCCTGAGGACGAGAGATTTGCAATTGAGTATCGTGGCAAGAGGTGGACTGGGTACTGGAGTCTGATTGCGGCGCTACAAAGGGCCCTTGATGAAGGTCAGTCGCATTCTGTCATGACAACTCGCCGGTGTTTCTAACTTGACATCTTCAAAGGCATCCCCATCACGGACCCTTTTTATTGGCAAAATGAGGACGAGTGTACTCTTGAATCTCTCAAGCACGTCTTTAGGTCGTGTACAGAGGAGGAGATCCCCCTCCTTCAGGAACGCTTGGACTGTCTTCGAGAGGCCGGTCAAGTCCTTGACCAGGTACATCTATTCCCCTCTATAAAACGCCCAGAGGCTCTAACATCCTTCCCAGATCTATGGTGGCTCCATTCCAGAGCTCATCTACGCTGCCGATGGTTCCGCAGCACGCCTTGTCAACCTTCTAGCCCAGGACTTTGACTGTTTCCGTGACGAGCACCGCTTCGAGGACGGCAAGATGATTCGCCTCATGAAGCGGGCTCAGATCCTCGTCGCCGACCTCTGGGCATGCTTCAATGGCGATTCGTACGGCGAGTTCCGCGACATTGACAAGATCACCATGTTTGCCGACTACCGCATCCCCCAGATTCTCATGACTCTGGGCGCGCTGTACTGCTGTCCCGCAATCGCCGCCACCATCACGGACAAGAAGATGATAGAGAGTGGATGTTCCTGGGAGTTGCAGATCCGGGGTGAGTTATCTGCGGTGCATAGCCAAGGTGCATACACTAACGCATAACAGCATGCAGCATCTGGTGTGTCGAGCTGATTCGACGAGAGATCCTACGCCAACACCCAGACGCCCACGTCAACGCCATCCTGATAGACTTTTTCCTTTACGACAGCATGAAGGAATTAGAAGCTGCCGGCGAGGAACCTATTCCCCATCATCGGACAAGGAGTATATGGTATTAGACCCTAGACAAGGCCGCAAGGTCATCAACCTCTAGATCCTGGGAGTGTCACGCAAAAATGGAGTTCGGGTTATAGATTCGTCTCTTCGACGACTACTTCACCTTGATAGAATAAAAATAGTTCAGGCAAGAGACAAGGCCTCATCGGCAATCCATGACACATTTCCCTAAACGCCATGCTCCCATTCATTCCCCCATTACCGTAAACGACATGAAAACAGATCAGCTCCCCACTGCAGTGGAGTTGAGAATTTCATCCATATGTGCCCTTTGAACCTTGTTGCCCTTGGTCTCTTCCTTTAGGAGGACGGCAAGAACCTCAACTGGAGGGTTCAGACCAAGACGTTCAGCTCGCTTCCATCGCTTCATGCGGGGAGTACCGATACAGGGCTGCCAATGTTTGTTAGTTAGGCCTCGTCGAGAGAACCAAGGTGACTTACTCCGTATTGCGAGCTGACATCGAAATATCGGAGGACTCTTTCGCTTAGCGATACACCCTGCTGGTGCAGCCGGGGAGAGGTCCACTGGTCTTCGATCGTCTTCCAGTACTTCTTGATTTGAGCATCCGTAATCTGCTCCGCGCGCAGCTCAGCCTCGGACTTTTCTGGCTCTGGCGCAACCTCTGGCTCCTCCTCCTCTTCATCCACTTCTATCGGCTCAGGCTCCTCGACAACAACCTCCTCGGCCTTCGTCTGTTTTGGGGCCTGAGTGGGGTCGATCTTTGTGATGGAAGGCGAGATGATGGACTTCTTGGCACTCTTTGCCACATTCTTTGTCACTCTGCTCGAGAAGCTGGTGAGGGTGGACTGTCCCTTGGCAGGAGGGCCGCGGCTGCGTGCGCCGCCAGCTGATCTTCGAGTTGCAGGCATGCTGGCACTGTTATGTGTAGGTAGGTAGACGAGTGATGCTCGATGCTGCAGGTGTTGTAGGAATGGTGTAAGTCGGTATTGTCCTGCTCTCGCAACAGATAGGTCAAGGTGGAGTGATAATGATCTAACCCGCAGACAGGTGTTAAATATGGGGCAATTGATGATAATTCTGTGTATAACCAGGTGCCTTTGATGGTGGGCGCAAGAGGTCAGTGGCCAGGATGGCTATGACGGGGGAGACAGCCTTAATATTGGCGGGGCAACGCGAGATTGATACGAGATCACGTGAACCCGCTCGTGCCTGGTGATGTTGGACGAAGCTCTCATTATCGTCCAATAGGACTCATATCTAGCACAAGATTGTGTCTTTTATGAACTTGTTGCATATAATAAAACAGCGAGTCTTCATGGTATCCTCATCATCAACCACCAGTAGCCTCTCGGTAGAAAGACAGGCTCCTGTTGGCGCCTGCTGTGCAAAACATCTCGCTCCTCGTCGTCTTCGGTAGCCACTTAACCGACCATAGTGCCTTGTTCGTTTCGCTGTGTGTGGCCACACAGGCCCTGCGCTCGATTGACCATACCTTGGCCTTGCCATCCATGGATCCACTCAGAAGGTACTCGCCAGTGTCGCTCCAGTCAAGGGTCATGATCCATGAAGTGTGGCCTGTCAAGTTTGCAGCATGTTCGCCATGCTCCAGGTCGTAGAGTGCGATTATTCCAGCGTCTCCAGCGGCGGCAAGACGAGTGCTGCCTGGTGAGAAGGCAACCGATCGCACGGGCTTCGCAAGTCCTGGCATCCATGTTAATACACCACCATGAGTAAGGAGCAGAAGACTTGCCGGAGAGTGAATACAGGATTCTGCCTGTGTTGTTGTTGAAGATGTAGACAGACCCGTCCTGGTGGCCGCTGGCAGTGTACTTGCCATCCCGACTCAAGTCCACGGACATGCCAAAGCTGCCTGAACCACCGCTTCCAGTGTCAAACTCCCGGATCTTGGTCTTCTCCTCGCCGGCAATGTCCCAAACGTTAACTCGTCCATCATTGGTTGTCGTCGCAAGATAGGCACCGTCCTCACTCAAGGCCAACGCCCAGATCTCACCGGGCTTCGCTGAAGGGCCTGTGACCTCTCCATCGAGGCTCCATTCACCGGTATCCTTGTTCAGTTGCCAAATCTTCAGCTCGCCTCCAAAGCCAGCGCTGGCCGCAACATTTCCGCTGCGCGAGGTGCAAATATGGTGACACCCTAGCTTGTGGGCATCAGGGATAGATTGCTTGAGGGGGATCGAGGGATCAGTAGTATCGTGAATGTGCAGCGTCGAAGAGCCGCTGGCTGATATTACAGCCTTGGGTGTTGCCGCGATGGAGTAAATGTCCGTGAGGTGGGCTGTGAGTTCTCAGTGACCAGTTCTTTCAAGCCTCTCACCCCGCGGCGGGGAGGTCAAACTCACCATTATCCACGGTGTGCGTGGTCAAATATTGTTTCGACTGTAAATATTAGCCATGAAAACGAAATACTTCGGCATGTGTCTCGGGGCTCACCATCTCTACTGCGTAAATCCTTCCCAGCTAAGGATGTGGTCCGCAGGGTAGTTGGATGACGTTGTGTATGAATCAAGACTCGAGGGTGAGCTGCGGATGCGAAGCCTTGGTGGGGCATCTGAGAGTCCTCTTCGTAAGGCTTGGGAGTCAAAGCAAAGAGCCTGAAACAAATCGCCCAACAGATCGGTTCACTCCGAATTGTTTCAAGTGTGGAGATTGGCCGTTGGATTGTATTTATATTCAAAAGAAGCATCAACATTTATGAGTGCCATGATGGGGAGATTACATTTGAGCAAGTCAAGTACTAGGAAGATCATGTCCATATATCACGAGAATGGGCATTGGTTTGACGCTTCTTTCTTATTCTTATTTTGATATTCCTACAAGGCTCAAGCGAGCCGAAACGCCCATGGTATGCACGATCCCGTGGTGACTATATAGACTCTTGTTACAGTATTGGTAGATCCTCGATAGGCTATATCCTCTTCCACTTAGACCGACTGATCATTGGGGTAATCTTGTCTCCAGATGCGCTTCATTTCTGTATTTTCAGTTAGTACTGCATGCTTGGCTTCTCGTGTAAAGATACAGAAGAGAATCCTACCCTCAAGACAAGTCTGGCATAACCGATGTGTCCGCTTGATCTCGCCACAGCCGGGACATCGGCAAAGACTGTTCACATCCTTCAACGCCTTTCCAGCCAGCTGCCTAGATCTCTTTTTCGAGTGGGAGACCTTGTTCTTTGGCACAGCCCGCAGCACGGATTCCCAGATATCATCGATGGTGGGGAGGTTCAGAGAGACGCCGGGGATCGCAATCGACAACGACGGGAAGAGCTTCTGGGTGAATTGGCGGAAGGAAATCCTGGATAGGAGAGTCGGAGAGGAGAGTCGGGGGAGGAGAGCGGCAGCCATCTTGACGGAGAGGAGGAAGTGGAATTCGAGATAGTGGTGATATGTTGGAATAAAGTCGTTTCGGAGGACGGTCGGAGGAGTACGCGAGCTGGGTTGACTCGAATGCGTCTCCAAGTAATATCAATAGTTCCCCAATGCCCAATTGCTTGCCTGTTCCGTAACAAGACAATGCGATCCGTCGTTGAGCCCAAGCCAAAGTCGCGATGATCAATTTGCACAAGGCTTCGATTCGAATTCCTAGCCTCAAAAGTCTGATGGGGGCTTCTTTCCCCAAAGTGCCGGCGGGCCAATCATGAGCTAGCTAGCGCACAGACGGTTTGTGACCAATCAGAAGCTCGAAACGCGGCTTCCCCCTTTCTTTCGGTCCCTGACCTCCCTGCACCCTGACACCTCCCTTCTAGCACGGAAATTGTTTGTTTGCTGGTGGCAGGAGCAGCCCAGTGCCCAGTGCCGTGCCCGAAAAGTTCCCCCCTAGCATACATCGTGACCGACGCCGCCTCTTCTAATCCTCCAAACTTCCAGCTTTCGCTGCATCACCACACGTCACTTTGACCGTGCCAACTGCTCGCGCTCGTGTCCTCCTTGTGTCTCGGTGCTCCAGTCTTTCTTTCTTGGAATAGGCATCGACATTCCTCAAGCTTCAACTCTTAGCGCTTGCTTGCTTCACTACTCTCATCGACCAAGTGTCCTCGTTCAAGATGGCTGCAGTTCCTCCCAACACCATCTATCCCCAGAGCCATGTCGGTTTCGACAGCATCACCTCCCAGATCGAGCGCAAGCTCTTGAAGCGTGGTTTCCAGTTCAACGTCATCTGCGTTGGTAAGTCTTGACACCTCACCGTCTCCAATCGCGGCCGTGATCTATACCGCCCATCACCCCATGGTCGGTGATCTGGCAGCGCGTCCTCCTGGATGCTCGCGTGCTAACCTCTGTTCGCATCGCAGGCCAGACTGGTATGGGCAAGTCGACCCTCATCAACACCATCTTCGCGTCCCACCTTATCGACTCCAAGGGTCGCTTCCAGCCCGATGAGCCCATCCGCTCCACCACCGAGATCCAGGCCGTCTCTCACGTTATCGAGGAGAACGGTGTTCGATTGAGACTTAACATTGTCGATACCCCTGGCTACGGCGACCTTGTCAACAACGACCGCTGCTGGGATCCCATCGTCAAGTACATCAAGGATCAGCACTCCGCGTACTTGCGCAAGGAGCTCACTGCACAGCGAGAGCGCTACATCCAGGACACCCGCATTCACTGCTGTCTCTTCTTCATTCAGCCCTCGGGCCACTCCCTTAAGCCCATCGACATTGTCGTTCTGAAGAAGCTTTCGGACGTTGTCAACGTCGTTCCCGTCATTGCCAAGGCCGACTCCCTGACTGTTGAGGAGCGTCAGGAGTTCAAGGAGCGCATCAAGGAGGAGTTTGCTTTCCACAACCTCAAGATGTATCCATATGACAACGATGAGTTTGACGACGAGGAGCGCGCCCTGAACACCCAGATGAAGGTATGTTGTTGATTCAGTAAGACGCGCGCTAGATGAGCAGTTGCTAACTTACACAGGACCTCGTCCCCTTCGCCGTTGTCGGGTCCGAGAAGTCGATCATTGTCAACGGCCAGCAGGTCCGTGGCCGCCAGAACCGATGGGGTGTTATCAACGTCGAGGATGAGACTCACTGCGAATTCGTTCACCTGCGAAACTTCCTCCTCCGAACCCACCTCCAGGACCTCATCGAGACCACGTCCCAGATCCACTACGAGACCTTCCGTGCCAAGCAACTGCTGGCCCTGAAGGAGAGCAGCGCACACGGTGGTGCCAGCAGCCGACCCATCAGCCCTGCTGCCGACCGCGAGCTGAGCCGCAACTCGCAACGGATGACGATGAACGGCTACTAGGTCGACGACGTTTGTGCTTAAACTTGTGTTGGCGAGGGAGCAACGGCGTCTCTGGGCAGCTAGATAGCCCGCATTTGTTACGACTCTCGACATATTTCACGGCCTCATGTACAGCAAACCCAAAAAGTTGTTGCTTTGTCGGGGGGTTACGGCGGTCACATAGACTGTGATGAACCGACAAAAGGCCTTTTTCACATCGTTCCGATGACGTTGACAGGCGAGCACGGGATGAGAGCAGGGTGCTTGGGGGGACAACTGCCAGTGCTTGAGTGCCGACAGACATGTCGGTTCTAATATGGTCAAGTCTCGCGAGGTGTTCTGCTGGCTCAGTCCATGTCGAAGCTGTACACGACATTTTTTTCATTTTCGTTCAGTGTTACCCCGGAGAGCTATCTTGGCCTTTTTTATGTTTTAATCAGACCGGTTACCCCATGCTCTATTATAGAGTTAGTTTCGTTGCCTAGGTACATAGTGTAGTGTATCAATTCCCACTGGAGTTTTTGACATGGATGGCTTGTGTTCTGACTTGCGTGAGAGGTGTGTCGAAGTTAAATGACGACGGTCTGGCGTAGGACAGACAATCTCTGTTGCTGTGATTGTGTCCCATACTGACTAACTGTAGTGTCAGGTAAGTAGTTCAGTTACCAGTCGAGGGAAGGTGTGCCACTCCTTGAGATGAAGATCCCGTATGACATGTGTGTGGTGGCCCTGGATCGTGGTGTTAATTATCAGTTTCTGGCCAGTTGTCGAAGGTTCCTTGCGACTGTATGATAAGTTAAGTAGGCTTCCGGTGTTGTTGGTGGCAGGTTGGGATATGGATATTGCTCAGGACCCAATGACCCGATGCAGTAGATAAATTAGACGAATGCCCCCGAGACGTCTACGGCATTGACGAGCGCAGCGTATACTTCGTTTTCCACCAGGAATTGGTCAAGAATGGATGGCATCCGTGATACTCGGTTGGTCTGCTCTTTGGTGTAGGGTATGACCTCGAGAACTGAACTATAACCCATCTTTGGCATCAAGGCGGTAGCAGATGCACGCAGCTCATGCTAATGAATGCCTTTTAGATCACGGATGAACTTATCGTGGTTTTTCTGTGTTCATAATTCATCAACTCTAGATCGAGGCTCTGTGGATGATGAGCATCTGGGCAATATCGCACGGTGGGAGTCATGACAAGGCGAGTGGCCGGCATGAAATCAAGAGAGTCACGAGAATGGCATTAATAACCAGCTACTGAGAGGCATGAGCCTAGCAGACGGGATAT
Organism: Fusarium sp. AF-6; assembly: GCA_003947015.1. NCBI lineage: Eukaryota > Fungi > Ascomycota > Sordariomycetes > Hypocreales > Nectriaceae > Fusarium > Fusarium sp. AF-6. The sequence continues at coordinate 40,891 of NKCJ01000302.1, forward strand.
ACACCGCAAGCGGTTATTCGCCGAAAACCTCATCAACAGAATGACGATCCCGGATCTGTCAGAGGGATGCTTCAAGATAAAGAGGGTCGGCCGCAAAAGGGCCCTGCATGATCCCTGCAAAGGTGGTTTCACCTGTTGGAGTTTCATCAATGCGAACAATACTAGCGATATTGAGACGCACATACTCTGCATCTTATTTATCCGATACATTTGCGTGGGTGAAAGATGATTAGCCACTGCTGGAGCGGTCTTTTAGTCTGAAGAAAACACCTTGAGGATGAAGCGTCCAATGGGACTGGAATCTCGGTCCCAGCCGCCACAGGGAGCTACAGATAGGACCCCTGAGGGGACCATAGGTATTAGGTAGCGACACTGAAGCAACAAAGGCTATTGGGGAGCTGGCAGGTGGAAGCAATCGTCCAAAGAAGACCGGCGCGGCAACTGTCTCTATCCAGAGAGTAAGGGGTGGTAGGACCCTTGCCCTTGCATCGACAGGGCATGAGGCGACCTAGCTCGATGGTGGTGGTTAATTTATGGGCAGCCGGTAGCCAAGCTTCGAAGCGCCTGGGCGAGATATCGTGACCATTGGATGCGGCATGGTGGCACACACACAGCGGAGAGCAACCCTTAATGAGACCAAGAAAAAGGGGGCACATACAACCAAGGGGATACAGGCGCGTGCCGGAATGAGAGACAGATCTGGATCACCAGCAAGTTTAAACATGAGACATTAGCCTAGGGCATCGCTTCTTTTTGACGCATTCGACTCTGATTGCCTTGTTGCTCAGCACCACCAGAATGCATTTTCGGGTAGGTTACACGAGCAATCTTAGCAAGTAGAGTATCATTACACCGACTTGGGTCGAGAGAACAGCACGTGGTCTGCTTCAACCTTGAAGGACGATACCGTCAAATCTCCCTCTCGTCGCAAACAAACGAAAAACTACGTATTCTGCCGGGACCTGGGGAGCATCACCCGAGACTTAACAATTAGGCCAAGGTCTCGGCAGCAAACCTAATCTTAAGTCAAGTCGGAGACGGTAGGTAAAAAATATGATGGAGATCGTCAAGACCATGCCTCACCGACAGGAGCCAAGACGAGTCGTCGCGACGCCGAGGAAGGCGCAGCTACGGTGAGGAGAGAGTGAAGCTTGAAGCCCAGAGTGAGAAGTCGCGACAAGTGTCTAGACGTGAAATTGTCAGTAGACGTTTTGGGAATGGTGGTGGCCCAACCTAACCCCGGGCCCTGGACAAAACGTGGGTGGGACCAGGAACGCTCCAACGGCGATTCGTCACTGGGCGGCATCCAGTGGTTGAAGATGGGTCTGGTGTTTGATGATTTGTCCAGTGGCCTTTCTGTCTTTGCGCCTAGAAGACGGGACCGTCTCAGTGGCACTCGCCAGTGGCTGGCGGGCCATCTCTCGTATGGATGGGATGGCGTCGGCGTAGGGTCTGGGCATGACCGGGGTCGGGCAGTAGGGGCCCCCCCATGACAGCCAAGGGTCCTTACTGTATCTGGCAAGAGGAAGAATGATGATATGAGACCTTCTGGATGGTGTTGAGGGTTGTTTTGCTATTGCTGCTGTTTCTTGTTAGCAACAAAGGGCGGGATGGAGTCGTGGAAGACCTGGTCAAAGCCATGACCATAGCCAAGACCATAGGCCACTCCACTTCATGCTGGTTAATGCCCAGAATGCCATGCCTTGCCCATGGCCTTGGCCGTAATAGACTCAAATGTGATCAAGGATTCTCTATCCATCCATCGTCGGGAGCCCGTTCCCGTTTCGTATTTGAGCTTGACTCTATCCGCTGTGCTTTGCCGCCTCCGTTCCCGCTTCTGTCTCCAGTCCCGTCCCGTCCTTTGTCACTGTCCATCACCTTTGACTTTAACCTTCTTCTTTTTCCCTTTTTTCCCACTCTTCCTTTCCAATTTCTTTCCCTCTCCTACCAACTCCATACGCTCCTTCCAACAAACAACCCAGTTCCATAGTAATTCGGGCTGCGGTTCTGCCTTCGATTCTTGTCGTTCATTCCTTTTGCGACTGTCTTGCGCCTTTTTTGTTGTGCTCACCATTTGCTTCTCAACACCACCACCGCCACCACCACCAAACACACTCGACCCAACTTGAGCTGACAAGGAGCTATTTGCTTCTCTTGAAATCGCAAGCGCCTGTATTCGACCTTATTTCGCTTTTTTGAAAACACCCCACACGTGAGCGCTGTAGTAACTACATTGTCGCCATGCTTGTAAGTTGGACCTCGTCGCATCACATCGCATGGCACGGCATCGCGATAATGCACCCCGCTGCCCTCACTCGTCATTTCGGCCACTGACATGCCTCCTCTAGATCAACGCTGCCCTCATGGCCCTTGGGGCCACGGTAGTTAGTGCCGTCACTCCTCTCGAGATCCAGGGAACCGACTTCATCAACCCCGAGACTGGCAACAAGTTCCAGATCGTTGGAATGGCCTACCAACCTGGCGGTAGCGCCGGCTACGATCCTCAGACTGGAAAGGATCCTCTGAGCCACAAGGAGGAGTGCCTCCGAGATGCTGCTCTCATGCAGATTCTGGGTATCAACGCTATTCGCGTCTACAACCTTGACCCCAACATCAACCATGACGAATGCGCCAGCATTTTCAACGCCGTAAGTCGTGCACACAACATCTGCGGGACATGTTGAACTGACACAACACTCAGGCTGGCATGTACATGATGATTGACGTCAACTCACCTCTTCCTGGTGAGGCCATCACCTCCGAGAACCCCTGGGAGAGCTACTACACCGAGTACCTCAACCGCACCTTTGCTATTGCCGAGGCCTTTGGCAACTACCCCAACACTCTTCTCTTCTTCTCTGCCAACGAAGTCATCAACAACATCGAGACTGCCGAGGTTGTCCCTCAGTATCTCCGTGCCGTCACCCGCGACCTCAAGGGCTACATCAAGAACAACCTGAAGCGCCAGATTCCCGTTGGCTACTCCGCTGCCGACGTCCGTGAGGTTCTCTGGGATACCTGGAACTACATGCAGTGCTCTGATTCCGACGACAAGAATGACATGAGCCGCGCCGATCTCTTTGCCCTCAACTCGTACTCGTGGTGTGGTCCTGATGCCACCTACAAGAGCTCCTCCTTCGATAAGCTCACTGAGGGTTTCAAGGACACTTCTGTTCCCGTCTTCTTCAGCGAGTACGGCTGCAACAAGCCCCAGCCCCGATACTGGAACGAGACCCAGGCCATGTACGGAGAAGAGATGGCCCCTGTCTTCTCTGGTGGCGTCGTCTACGAGTACACTGAGGAGGACAACAACTACGGTCTTGTCCAGATCAAGGGAGACACTCTTCAGATCCTCGGCGACTTCAACCGCCTCAAGAACCAGTTCGCTAAGATTGACTGGAAGGAGGTTCAGTCTCAGCCTGCCAGCAAGAGCGCCCCTGAGGCCCCCGCTTGCAAGGCCAGCATTATTGAGGATGCGGGCTTCGACAACAACTTCACCCTCCCCGCCTACCCCCCTGGTGCTGAAAAGCTGATCAAGAACGGCATCAAGAATGCCCCCAGTGGCAAGATCATCACGATCTCTGACTGGAACGTCAAGCTCACTGTCAAGAACGCCGACGGCACCGAGATGAAGAACCTCAAGGTCATCCCTCTCGCCGACGACGAGTCGAACGCCGCGGGTAGCAACGAGGCCGACACTGGCAGCGAGACTGTCGAGAACAGCACCAGCTCGGACAACAGCACCAGCAGCGATGACGAGGAGGATGCTGCTGTCCTCACCCGACCTATGATGTGGGCCGTTGCCATTCCCCTGGCCGCCATGATGTTTGCTCTGTAAGCGGCATACCGGTGGAAAGAAGGTGGAGGAAGTTCAGGAGATTAGGGGAGAGCATGATTTAAGCATTTGGTGTTTGGAGGGGAGTTTTACGTGCGCATTTTACTTCTCGAAAGATGCAAAGAGTTACACGATACCAATCGTCGTCTGTCTTCACTGCGATAGGGAGGTGAAAAAACGGGCGATTTTGCTTCTCAGGTTTCTTGTCTTGTTCCAGTGCCTGATTTGATTAGAAGGATCCTTGATGTTTCCCAGGATCCAAGTTGATTGCAATCAATACAACCTTGACTACCTAATTGTACTTTGTTGTCTCACATTGCCGTGTCCAACATGGACCATGCTCGAGTGCCAAGTTGATCAAGATGGAGTGATGGGTGTACGAGTATCAAGTCACACGACAGGACAGGACAGGAAAGGCATTTCAGGCTCCGACTTGCATTGCTATCAAATTATAGCTGCGTAGTGAGCTCCGAGGACGACCAGCGTCTAGTGTGGTAAAGTGATACCCCGAGGACTATCAGAGTCCAGTGTCGTAAATCATGTTCAGCGAACGACCAGCGCCCAGTGCTGTAACGTGCAATCGATGCATTGAAGTTCATTCCGTATTCCCCTCACGTGTTCCTCGTGTATCCCCCCTCATGTGTTTACCTCAAGCTCGTCTTGTAACGAGATCCGTGCCAAAACAAAGAGTGCAGTGAGCAAGTGATGCTTGGCATCATCGTGTCGGATCAACCCCAGATCCAGGACAGGAGAGTAGCAACTGTCGACACATGCGATGTTAGTGGAAGAACGTTCACTTCTTTCAGGAGTACTTACAGAAAGACCTGGGCTTAGCCTTCTTTCCCTCCTTGGACTTCTCAGAGTCCTCAGAACCTCCGGTCTGCTCTGAAGGCTGACGAGCCTCAGAGGCGGTGGTAGTGTCGTGAATGGTGTGGGAAGTTGAACCAGATGTGCTCCGGGAGGATGTTCCATGCTCACCCCGATTGTTAGAGTTGACGACGGGAGCGGCGCTGTTGGACACGTCCGTCCAATCTTCAAGTCGACGGCCTGGATAATACTGACCCAGGCTCCAGCCTGTCTGAATGTCACGATCGTAGTCTGGCTTAAAACTGCGGCGGCAGTAGCATGCCCCGCACGCATCATGGTTGCCCACATCCAATGCGCGGCAACACTTCATACAGCAACCAGGTCCGTAGTAGACATCATCATCTTCGTAGCTGTAAGAAGACATGACGAAGAGCTGTCCCGACGTCAACAGGGATTCGGGGTGATGGTGGAGAAGGGGCGAGGTGCTCACCTTGATGTGATAGATGACAGTATAAGTTCACGAAGATAGACGGGCTCTGAAGCCGGTACAAGGAAACTGTCACGGGTTGGCACACGGTGAATGACGGTGGAGAAGCATCGAGACTTACCTTGTCGAGTCTTGGTAGCTGCTGACAGCAGAGTGTCAAGAGAACGAGGTGTGAGGCGGTACAGAGTGCTTTGCAACATGATGAGCAACAGGAAAGAGGGCACGAAGCAGGGCATCATACCGATGATGAACTGACGGCAGTCAAGTCAGAGAACCGACCTGATGAGCGACAGCTCGGGGAGATGGGGCGAGCCCAGGGGCGACGTGAACGTTCCATAGACGCAACGAGGACCCAATCAGGGCAAGCGAAGAAGGGAAGAGCGTGTGTGTTTGGAAGAAGTAGATGAGCGAGAGAACAGGAGAAGAGGAGAGCGTGTTTGTGCAGACGGGGGGGAATCGAGTGTTGAACAAAAGAAGAATGAAAAGAAGACAGCGTTTGAAGGAGGGAGGAGAAGTGGCTTTTGTGTTGTCCCAGAGGATGACCCGCTTGCCTGACGGCATAACATCCACCTGCCGTGTATACTCTTAACAGTCCTGGCGGCGTCCTGCATTTTCAGGCGTCTTGGGGTATGGATTGCGTCAACACCAAGACGTTGCCTGTCTCGGCGGCGGGAGCGTGATAGGCCGTCGACCCCTCCGTTCGATGTCCGAAGAGGGGCCCCGGCCGCCTATTGTGGGAAGGTCCGATCCGTTCGGTACCAACGGCACATGGACTTCCCAGATGAGTAGATGCCTCCTTCCCCCGTTTGCTCAGATTCATCCCCCTTGGGTTCTTTGAGGAAGGAGATGGGTCACTTGAGTCTCAACATATGACTCAACACTGTCACACGGACCATCTCGTCTGGTTTAAGAGGGAAGGAGTCGTCCTCAAAGGAGAGGAACTGAGATTGGATGTGGAACGGGTCGGCACTCTCCGGGCGACGAGTGGAAGACTCTGACGAGAAAGGGGGCATGTCTCGATCTTCAAGGCAGGAGCTCTGCTGCCAGAGTACAGGTAACTGGGTACATGCGGCTATCTACCTATGGCCTGATCTTCACATCCTACCCATGCGGAAGGTCCAATCTCGTGGGAATGGTTACGCAGACAATGACGAGGAGCACTGCAGAATCAACCCGTGTGGTGGTACAAACAAGTATTGCGCTGAGGTGGGCGTAGAAGACCATATCCGGCTCCTGTTTCAGATATCATGTAAGTGGGGGTTGAACGGAAAAAACGACCATAGGGGAACCCGTTTGCTCGAGTCGGGATAGAAGGAAAGAGCCTGATGCAGCTGAACAAACACTTCAAACAACAATAAACACAAACGCAAGCGCACAGAAGAACATCATAATGAGTGTCATCAAATCTATTAGCTTTCTTTCCGTCATAGAATACTGCCATACACGGCTTGGTTGACCCATCATCATCGGTCCCAAGCCTTGGAATTGCATCATCCGTTTCTATCTTGCAGTACAAAAAGTCGTTCACTCCAGGTATCTTGTATATACCCGCGCCATCCCTTTATACCCGATTGACCACCCGGTCAAGATCTTTCTACCCTTTAACCCTGGAACTCCTGCGCCTTGCTCTCCTCCCACTTTCCGGGGATGAGAGCCAGGGGCACGATACCGGAGACGTGCATCTCGGGGCCAAAGATCTTGGCATTGAGGCCGAGCTCCTGGGTGGCGGCCTTCATGTTCTTGAGACCCTCCTGGTAGTTAGGGCCAGCACGTCGCACCCATATCTGGACGTTGTGCTCGGTCAACTTAGGAGCAAAGTCCCGCAGCGCCCGGATGACACCCTTGAAGGTGCTGGCAACGTTGGTGAAGTTGGCAATACCACCACCGATGAACAGGACCTTGCCCTTGTCCGACTCGGGAGCACGGAGAAGGAGGTCAAGGACGGTTCGGGCGTAGTGGTAGGTCTGGGACTCAGTGGGAGCACCAGAGTATTCGCCATAGTTGGCGAGCTCATCAGCAAAGCCGGCAGAGGCAATGGCATCGGCGTAGACGACCGAGGCACCACCACCAGCGACCAGAGTCCAGATGCGTCCCTTGGCGTTGAGGACGGTAAGCTTCAGGGAAGCACCAGTCTTAGCATCGAGGTCAGCGATGTAAGCCTCCTCCTTGGTCAGCTCACGACCGAAGGGGGCAGGGAACTCCATGGGAGGACCAGCATCGATGTTAACCTTGTCGCCCGTGGAAGGGGCGACGTTGGTAAGGCCAAGGGCAGCAGGAGATCGGGCAATAGCCCACTTGACACCACACTCAAAGTCGGCAGTCTGGTCGAGCTTGGCAGCAAGATCCAGGAAGTGGACAGCAGCAGAGGTCTTGTCCTCGTTAGGGATCACCACCAGGGGGTTGATCTCGAGGTAGGTGAACTGGCAGTCGACATAGACGGCATACAGACGGGTGATGAAGTCGACGAGGACATTGTGGACACCCTCGGGGACGTTCTTGAGGAGAGTAGCAGCAATCTCCTCGTTGGAGGGGTACTCGGCGAGGTCAACGGGAATCAAGAGCTTCTCAGCCTTGGCGTCAACATCACCAACATCAACACCACCCTCGTGGGTGAAGAGGATCCAGTCGCCCTATGGTAAATCGATATTAGTAAAAGGTCACACACGGAGATGGATCGGTGGTCCGGAGCATTCGGTAGATTTCCGATGGAGGGGCCCGAGCAGGCCAGGGGGTGGTTCCGAAGGGCCCTTATCGCGGCATCCGTTCGCCCGTCGGTATAAAACATGATTACCGGCAGAGCTTTGAACGAACCCACAAATCCAGACCAGTTCGAATCTTGCAACGCCAAAATCACGAATACAAGTTGCCACAGATCCTTTTCTCCTCCTGTACAATTTCCTCCTCTTGTCTTTTTTTCATTGACTCCCTGGTGAGCCTTGCCGTTGAGACCCCCGAACACTCGTCCGGAGTACCAACTCAATTCGGAATCAAGATCTGAGGAACAAAAAATTTCAACTTACATCGCGGACCGAGTTGATGTTGATGTAGTACTCGGTGTCCTGAGGGTGAGGGACGAAAGGCTCAACGAGGAATTGCCTCAAGACGCCAGTGGTGTGCTCAACCTTCTGCTCCTTACCGGCTCGCTCAGCAACCCAGGCCTTGGCCTCAGCCCAGGTCTTGTTCAGGGCAAGGAGACCACTCTTTCCTCGTCGCTTGATGAGCTGATCGGGCTTTGCGACGAACTTGGCGTCGGGCTGGAGGAGCCAAGGGTAGGTGACCTCGGCCTGGTTCAGAATGTCATCGACGTTGGCATCCTCAGGGAAGTGCAGCGAAGCCAATCTGGTGGGAGGGTTGTGCTTGGCGGGAGGAGGAAGAGGACTCGGCTTGATGACGGGAGCACGAGTGAGGTGGTAGTTGAGGATGGCCTTGCCGTCGGCCTCGAGGATCGACTTGGCGGACATTTTGGATTATGAGAATTGGAGATGAACGGGAAAAAAGGTGAGTATGGAATGAGCTGGCAAGTGTCTGCTTATTCCCTTTTTCTTGTTCAATTCTAGGCCGAGGAAACTGGTCAGCGGTCGAGTTCGGTGGCATATGGATGGATGATGGCTCGCAAGTGCGCAATTGAGTTGCAAGTTCAACTTCAAGATGGAGCTGGAACTACAGCCAAAGCTACTCGGGCGTGAAGAAAGAGTGGATATTACGAGGACGAGCCTGGCGCGACAATCAAGGCCTCAGAGAAGCAATTGGGATTGCGATTGCGACAAGTTGTCCAGATTGCACGATGCAAGGCGAGGGTCGGCGGGGAAGAGCTCACTCACCACTGAAGCGGACTGCGACAATGAAGTTGAAATTGGCGATTGAGAGGAACTCTGCAACAGGAAGCGAGAAGCAGAGATTATGACGACGAGATGAAGGCGAAAGAGAAGGGAGAGAGGATGCTTCAAGACGATGGGAGGATGAGAGGAGCAAAGAAAGAGGCGGGACGGCACTGAGTGTGGTGAGGTGAGCTCTCGAAAAAACGAAGCTCCCAGGATTTTGGCGCCTCAAAGGGGAAGATGCGGGTGGAGTGGAGGGGTTGGAAG
>NKCJ01000029.1:0-159422 GCA_003947015.1 Fusarium sp. AF-6
GCCCCCCCAACCTCTCCTTCCCCGTAAGTTACTACCTAAACCATGGTTTATTACACTTGCTAACGGTAAAAAGTGCCAGCTGGTTGCGTCCCCAATAGGGGCCAGACTTCTGGCATCCCATCGGTCACTGGGACCGCCCAAACCCAGTTTCTCCCCTCTCTTCCTCGTAAGTGAATTACCTTTTTTGAAACTTTGGAGTTGAGACTGATGAGTTAATAGCCCAGCCGCAACTTGTTAACGGCTTTTTTGAGGGGGGTAGCCAGCCCCATGGGGCTGGTGCTCTGATTTCTCCCCCTCTCTGTAAGTTAATCCTCAACACTCTGTTACTTGATGCTAACATATTACCAGCCCAACCACCAATGCAGCCTAATGGCTGTTTTATTCCTCAAAGCCAGCCAAATTTCCAGGCTGGGGTTTTTGGTGGTGCTCTTCCTGCTCCCTCTGGTAAGTGGATCACTAACAATGTTTGCTTGTGGCCCAACACTGACAACTTGGCAGTGCCTCTGCCAGATGTCGGCACTGGCAGTATCGATATGCCCAATATCGATACCACCGATTTTTCTTCCGGTGTTAATTTCTTCGACGACTTTAACATCGACGATATCACCCTTCCCGCCCCTCCTGGTAAGTGAATCACTGATCTTGTTTTGTTTACCTCTTTGCTAATAATATCTAGTGAATCCGGAGGTTCCTCTCCCTCCTACACAGGATTTTACTCCTGTGCAAGATCTTCCTTCTCTCCCCTCGCAAGATCTTGCCCCCCCACAAGATCCCGTTACTCTCCCGGAGGGTCAAATTAATCTCTCACGTTTCCTTACTCCCCCGAACGGTCCCTCTGCTTCCTCGCAAGGTCTGCTTGCTCTCCCCTCGCAGAATCTCTTTGCCCTTTCGGATCTCCCTACTCCTCCACTATATCTTCCTGCCCGTTCGAACGATCTCCCCTCGCTCGCCCAATATCTCCTTTCTCCCTCGATCGATCTCCCCTCGACCACGCAAGATCTCCCCGCTGCGTCCCTGCCCGAGCCTTCTGCCGAGCCAACCTCTGACGTGTTGAGCAACGACCAGTGGTACGACATCCTCCGAGTCCTCAACGCCGACTTTAACGCGTGGGATACCTTCAACGCCGGTGGCCACCCAACCTTCACCGACGTCTTCGCGACCGAGATGTCTCAGCCTCAGATCTAGGAAGATCTGTCGTGGGGTGTCAGGTGGATCATTCTTCGGATCCTGAACGATGAGGACCGTTTCGCCAAGGTTGTCACCTTTACCTTGCGCCTAACTCGTCAGCAGATCCAGGAGTTTCTCGAGATCTACCTGAGGGAGGAGTATGCGTGGCGTGTCTGGGAGGAGTATGTTGTCAAGATTCCTCACATGCCTTTGCTTGAGCATGCACTTGAGAAGAGGATCACCGTCCCGGCCCTTCTACACTTTAACCGTCCGGCACTGCTTACGGACAACATCACTGTGGAGGATGAGGAGCGGGGTGTTTTGTTTTTGCAGGAGAGGGGGATGCATAGTTTGGTTAGTTTGTTTCGTTTGTTTTGCGCTGAACCTTTTAAAGATTTTTTACCTCTGAGGATCGAGTGGGAGATTTTCCAGGATGGCATCGACAAGCAGATCATCCATCAGTCTGTCGAGCTAGGTTGGGCCAAGTCTGACCTCTTGATGACTCGACCTGCTGTGCCTGCTCCCAACCTTCCTGCTGATGATTCATCACTGAGGTATCAAGAAAGATATGCGCCTCTTTTCGGTTCTGTTGGTCAGCGTTTACCTTTGCATCGTAAGGAAGGAGGAGTTAGTTACGACGTTAACGAGAATAACGACTTGAATGAAGATTATGATTCTGAAGCGACACAAGATGACGATGACAAGACCATCTCTCCAGAAAAGGTCGACAGAGCCGGTCCAGAGAAACCTAAGAATCAACCCTCCATTACCTCAGCCACGACTAATCACCCCACTGTCAACAACAGAGATGTCGTTCTCCCTATCCCAGAACCCCTACCACCTATACCCCTCCTGCCAGGACCTTATGGATTCCAGCCATACCAAGAACAGGAACTATTCCTACATCACGCATTCTGTCGAAGACACCCTCGGGCATACAGATATGTTCCCGGATGCGTCGCCCATTCTCTGGAGGAGGAAGGACGAGACTGGGTTCCGCACAGAGAGGCTTGTTGGCCTCAGGGTCCATACGTCCAACTGGGACCCCGTAACCTCCAAGCATATGCGGACATCATTGTCGAGTGTGCTCGCCATGAGGTTGGCTCAACTGGGAGTATGGCAGCTGGAGGGATGCCGAACGTGGATCACCGTTTGGCCATGAACGGTAGACAGACAGTGATGAACGGACAGAGTCACCAGCGGGAGGCAGCTGCAGCTCATCACACCAACAGCTCTACCCAAGAGGACACTCATCGAGGCTCAGCTGAGAACTTCTCCAGCCCTGTTTGGCACTCAGGACCATATGACGCGTATACGAGCTCGAGGATGGATGTCGACGGTAACGACCAGCGCAGCGAGAATAGTTCATTCGTCGACGAAGAAGAGACCGACATTGACATGTTTGTGACCCCGACTGCTTCGACACTACCTGAATACCGAACAGCCATGCTCGGAGGCATCCCAAACACCAACACTCCCCAAGACCCTTCCGAATTGACACCATCTGCTCAACTCCGTCACCATCTTGACACCAACTTTGCCCACTACCTAACCAAAAAGTCTTCCACTGCGAGAAGAAGCTCCACAAGTCAAAACCGCAGCCGCAAGAAGCAATCGTCGACGGAGATTCTTGCAGAAGATTGGGAGGGAGGTTATGATGTCGTTCTCCCAGAGGCTGAGAAGGATACAACTTATTGTCCTAAGAGAGGTGATCGGAAGAAGAAGTCTAGAAAGGTGACTGATGGTGAGAGACAGAGGAAGTCAGCTGTCAAAGACACTGAGGAGAAGAGCAGTGAGAGAACTGCGACGGAGGGAGACGGAGGTGAAGGTCCAAAGGATGGACATTCTACTCTCGAAGCCAACAAAGAGAGCGACTCCGACTTCACCGATGTGCAAGGCACTGAAAACACCAACACACCGGTTCAGAAAGGAGTAATTGGCAACACAAACAACGGACCAGAATCAACTGGTCGGATCAAGATTGTCCTCAAGTCATCCTCCCATACCCCAACCAGTCCCACCGAAAGCACCTCAAAAAGCAACTCACCAATCTTCGGAATAGACCGCAACTCGATCCTCTCAAGCACCCGAGAAAGAGTCCAAAAAGCCCACTACGCCTGGAGCACCGAAGAAGCAACCTTTGCCTCCATCAGCACGCACGCACGCTTCGCACAGACGGCCGATCGCATCATAAACCCACCTTCAATGGGAAAGATTGTCTCTGTCGACATGGCTGCTGAGACGATTGAGCTTCAGAGACTTCAGACGGCTTTTGAGAATATTGAGGGTGCGCAGAAGGGGCAGGGGGCTCAGGATGCGGAGTGGGCTGAGTTTGCTGGGTGTGCGGACAGGGCTATGTATGCTGTGCAGGCTGAGACTGCTTGCTTTGCTGTTGAGGTTAGGGATGGGGATGGGGATTTTGAGATGAAGGATGTTGAGTGAAGGGATTTTTGCTTTGTTGGTTGTATGAGTTTGCTGGTTATGATTGCTTGCGAGATGCCGGATAGGCATTGGGAACAATGGAGATAGGAACAGGTGCTTTAATAAATTGCTGGCTACCACTGAAGTGATCCCTTACTGTCCATGATATCATCGTAAAGTCTAGAAGAGAGTCTGAGTGGACTTTGAAGGGATTCTACTGGGACTGTCTTGGACTCGACGATCATCTTCTACCTGAGGATGAGGATGAGGATGCCCTCATTCGTACAATAGCTACATACTAACTGGGTCTGGTGTGGCAATTTCCTGTTCATTCACTCATCCGCTTTGAGCAAGCATAAAGCTCTCTTTTGCTAGTAGAGGACTCGTCTAGGGACTCTTTTCTTTCTTTGTGAACATGGTCACCGACTCTTGGGTGGTTAATAGAGTGACATCAAGGGGGGCAAATAGATGCGTCACCAGGATCAGGTGAATAGGAGTAAAGAATAATGATTAAGGATGGTAGAAGGTAATAGAAGAAGTTTTAAAGATGAAGACAAATGGATGGACCGAAAACGGTGGCGCAGGGACTGGCTTCTCATCTCCACGCCGTGGTCCTGGATGTAAAGACGCAATTGCCAGTTATCCAGGCCCAAAGGGCGACATGAAACTAAAAACAAATACTATCTATTGCCTTCTCGCTATCTTTACTTTTCCCGGGTCTAGAAGCAATGTCTCTCAACTCCCGACTCCGAGTATAAGCTCTTGGTACTCTGCATGTCCCGATTACCTACTTGCGCTTTTCCAAGTTCATACCCAAGGGGCTCCCAGAGTCTTATGATGTTTTTCGGATCAGTGCTTTAGGTAAACCTATTCTTGCGACTCGGTAGCGAAGTGTGTCTTCCCCTCCGCCCTGATTTGTTTCACTCTCACTTCTCGCCCGCGATCCCTCACCTCAACCACCAGCACCAGCACGGCGCCAATTGGGAACAATCGGAATTCCCTTATAGCGTCTTTTACGGTTTATCTCAAGGCAAGCACACTTTTTCTCTCGTTTTTCTTCTTGGATATGGAACTAACTGGCCTCCGCCTTTGTAGGACGGCCTTCGGAGTTAGCCAGGAGATCCTGCTACCAACTCTACACCAATATTTCTCCCCCTCAACACTAGCCAGCATCAACTCGTACAGAACATCAGCCACAACGCAGACGCTTCTCACGCACTCATTTCTCTCGGTCGATTAACTTTACCCATCCTGTCAGTCATGACTACCAACGCCGACTACACCTTCACGCCTCATCCATCCCCCAAAGAAAACCAGCATCGATGGAACGTATCGCTCTATGGCCTTGAAGATGAGTGCGAGAATCAAGCCGTTGTCGCCCACCTTCGATCCATCTGGAAGGAGAATTGGTGGAAGTACCCTGACAACATCAAGCGATCCTTCTTGAGCGCCACCCGCAAGACTGCCGTCACCAAAACCAACAACCAACGTCCCACTGCACACGTCCTATTCAATGGCCCAGTACGTTTCAACAGGCATGACTTTGACTGGGGAGTATGGCTCGTCCTACGCGTCATATACTACGATGTTCACAAGAATGCGATGAACCCGAGGGCCCGGATGACTCGCTCCAACTTTTCGAGAGGCCCTGCAAAGGAAATGATCATGCAGCGGTACCCAGGCGTCGATGTCCTCGAGGGAAATGTTCCTCCTACCTTCCCCCCTCGGCCTAGTTCTTGGGACAAGCCATCCAGTGATGGTCCGGCCATTTCTAGTACCTCACCTAAGGTTGAAATAGGAGCCGACTCCGCCGGCAATCAGACATCTACCGGTGAAGGTGGCGGGGTTCGAAACTCTGGAGCTGATTACAACGCTGAGATGGGGGAGGATGGGAGCGATAGCTTACCCTCTCCCGACGACGCCACGAGCAAGGCAAAAGAAGTGGCCAAAAAGCACACTGGCCAAGACCACGGCTCGCATCTCTGTGCCAATCTCGACCTTGCTCTCCCAAGTTTCGAAGCTGCCTTCAGTGCGGTCGGTCCTACTCTTGATGGCCTCATCCAAAGCACCAACCAGGTCCAGGCATCGCTAGATGCTTTCTTGCAGGGTCCAACCAACGAAGGTGACCACCACGGCGAGAAGGTAGCCGACGCATCCAACGACAGCAACAGACGTCCAGAGGAGCCAAAGGGAGTTTCCGAGAGCCTTCCAAAGCGCAGATTGTCTGACGATGAGGAAGAAGACTCTCCATGCAGCGAACACACTCAGAAGCGACAATGTACCTCGAGTGATCAAAGCAGCCCAGCCGAGTCTGATGCAACGACAAGCAGTGGTCTCCAGAAGGCCATTGTTGATATGGACTTAGATCAAATCTACGAGCTATTGAAGAAGACACTCAACAAGCAGACTGCCGAGCTTGCCATCAAACACGTCACCCGGCAAGCTGAGAGCCTACAGCCACCACTCAAAGATCAGATCGCCCAATCCCTCTCTGAGAAGATCTTCCGCATCCTCAACATTTCTGAACCCAGCAGCATCGCCAATAAGGTCATCGACAGCATGGCTGAACAGATGACCTCCAAGATCATCCAGAAGGTCGCGCAGAAGGTCACTCAGGAGTTGACTGCTGAACAACAGCCAGAGGTCGACAAGAGAATTGTCGACTGAGTCGCTCGAATTATGATGGGCAAGTTGTTTGGTCCGAATGGAATTCCTGGGCTTTAGATGGACACTGCATCTCTGGGACGTCTTCGATCCCTCGTCGATGCTTGAGGAGGCTGGTGCGAGTAACTGGGGATGGAGGAATGCATCGCTTGGACTCTATTGCATTTCATTCCTTACGAATGGCGCAATGGAAAGACATTTCGACTATTTGATCGACATCTAACATGGTGATGGATCTGGGTTCTCTTCACGGTGATGGGAGAATGGATTTGTCTCAGGCAAGCAGGGCCTTGGAAGTACTATGAGCCACATGATGGCGCGCGACTACGGGGAATCATGGAGCAAGGCGAGTATAGACAGTTTAACGGGTGAAAATAAGATGGTTTTTGGAATTTGCCTGGTACAATCTGAGTGTTCTGGGCGCGATGCCTTTGCGTGACGATGATCTTTAATGGTGACAGGCGACTGGAGACAACCCCAGTATCAAGGATGAGGAAATGCAGGCAAAAAGCGCCATGGCATCCAATTACAACATTTTTGTACCAGGACATTACTGCAAGTGATAAGCCCAAGTCGCCCAAGCGATGACCCGGGCTGTGTGGTGGCGTCACAATCTGGGAGGCCGACCTCGCATCACATGGGTGTCACGAAGGTCAAGAAATAAACAAGACACCAAGTTGAGCCCCTACTACTGAGAGTGCTGTCTAGATGCTTTGTGATAATGATATATATGGATTATTCTAAAATAGTAGAGATATTTTAATCAGAGTTCTACTTCGGATCTTTTCTATCACTAACCTTGTGCGAGGATATGTAATGTCTTTCCTGTGTCTTATTCTTTTCTTCGGCCGCATGGTTGGTTATATAGAAGCCTCGTTATTAGCTAAAAGCGTCAGGGATTAATTAATAAAGTCGGGTATCGTGATACGATCTTTGAGCCCCAGTGCAGATCCACGACTTGGCTTCCACTAATGTCGCCATGTGATGTTGGCGTCGGCAAACACCCAAGATTTGTTTGCTTGGCGTCGTGGAGTTTTCACATGAGAACACACACGAGACCAACAGCTTACCAATAACCAAGCCTTTTGCAAACATTCTTGTGCAGGTGTCAATTGCGCTGATTGATTGTGCAGCTCTTACCACTGCCGGCCTCGCAGCCCGTCATACTAACGCATCTACCCGCACTTTTCAACCTCACTTTCCTTCTCAGCCTTTCTTTCCTTCTCCACCATCTTCGCCTCACAAAGCAGCTTCAGTATCCTCACTGTATTTTTTACTGACTAAAATTGTTCTAACAAAGAGTCTTTCGTTGCGTGGACCGGTTTGCGCGACATCTGTGACGACATCTGCCGCTCAAGATGGTCGTGGACATGGGTGCTGGCGCCCTGCCTGTCAGGCCACTACCATCGGTCGCAACGCCTAGTGGCGTATCCCACGATGAAGACGTCTTGAAAGAGAATCACACAACCGAGATCAAGACCCAGGAGAATCCCGATGCCCCAGGTGAACAGCCAGCGCCATCCCAAGAAGAAGGTGCCGGACCCGAGTACATCGACACCGACGACGAAGATGATATCTATCGGCTTGTCATCAATCCAGAGAAGCCTCGGAAAATCACCGAAAAGAAGCGCCTCGACTCTGCTGCCCTGAAGGAATGGGTGAGCAAGAACCAACGGGAGGTCACCAAGTCCTCTGCCGCCGCTCTTAACGACCCAAATTATCAGTCGGTCGCACACCTCATCAAGACGAGCGAGAGCAGAAAGATCATCGCTACACCTCGAGAGTATCAGATTGAGCTCTTCGAGCGGGCTAAACAGAAGAACACCATCGTGGTTCTGCCTACTGGTAGGTTCCCCGCTCTGTGTCGTGAGTGCGCTGACAGTGGCAGGTACCGGCAAAACACTCATCGCCGCGTTACTTCTTCGACATTACCTCGAGCAAGAAGTGGAAGATCGAGCTATCGGAAAGCCCAAGAAAGTCGCCTTCTTCCTGGTCGAAAAAGTTGCCCTCTGTTACCAACAATATGCCGTCCTCAACTGCAACCTTGGTGAGCACCACATCACCAAGTTCTGGGGCAACATGAAGGGCATGGTGAGGAAGAAAGAGTATTGGGATCAACAGTTTAGTGAGAACATGGTTGTTGTCTGCACGGCCCAGATCTTGGTGGACTGCCTTAACGATGGGTTCATCAAGATGTCCCAGATCAACCTTCTCATCTTTGACGAGGCGCATCATGCCAAAAAGGATCACCCCTATGCCCGCATCATGAGAAATCACTACATCCGCTATCAGGGAGAGCGACCAAGAATTCTCGGAATGACTGCTTCACCTGTCGACTCGCAGACAAAGGATGTGAAAGCGGCTGCCCTCGAGCTGGAGACCTTTCTTTGCAGCGAGATTGCCACTGTTTCCAACGAAGTGTTGATGGAAGCCATGTGCCAACAAAAACAAGTCGAAGAAAGAGTCAACTACGAGTCACTGGATTTTCCAGAAGACGCAAGGACAAAGCTGTGGGACTTGGTATCTGCCCAGGTCCTACGCAATTCACAGTTCAAGGCATCACTCGAATTCACCAAGGAAGCTGCATCGACTCTTGGCCGCTGGTGTGCCGATAGATACTGGATCCTTCTTCTCACCGACAATGAGACTAAGCGGCTTGTGGCCAGGACTGATCGCGACTTTTCTAGGGACTTTGCGACAAACCAGGCAGACCACGCGACAGAGGCTGTTCGACGTGTTCGAGACATTGTGAAGAAGTGTGAACTTCCTGCGATTGAGCCATCTTCACCTGAGCTATCTCCCAAGATGAAGAAGCTGCACGAAATCTTGCTGCACGCCTTCACACGGGATGGTACCAAAAGGTGCATTGTGTTTGTTGAGAAGAGGTACACTGCTTGGCTTCTTGCGGACTTGTATCAGCAGCAAGGAATGAGGATTCCAGGAATGGTCGCCTCCTACATGGTATGTTTCTTAGAAGTAGACATGCCCAACCGCTAACCTTGTAGATTGGTTCCCAAGCAGCATCAACCCACAGCAATATGACACATCGCGATCAAGTCGTGACCCTTCAAAAGTTCAAGCGAGGCAGCATCAACTGTCTCTTTGCAACCACTGTCGCCGAGGAGGGCATCGACGTTCCGGACTGCGATCTTGTGATCCGCTTCGACCTCTACAACTCAGTCATCCAGTATCTACAGTCCAAAGGGCGGGCTAGACAGGCAAACTCGAGATACATCACTATGCTAGAGGAAGGCAATATGGGACAGCTCAGAAGCCTGAAGCAGGCAGAGAGAGACTCTACAGCTCTACAAAAGTTCTGTCTATCTCTTCCTGCTGATAGGAAGCTGGAGGACGATGTTATGGACACGGTTCAAGATGAACTGATGGTCCAGAAAGTGTACGAGATACCTTCGACCGGGGCTCGACTCACCTTTGCACACAGCATGGACGTCCTCTCCAAGTATGCTGCATCTATTGCCCCAGGAATTTCCTCCAAGGTCGAATTTACAGTCACCAAACTTGGCCCAAAGTTCATCGCCGATGTCATCCTCCCAGATGCCTCACCCCTCAAGGCAATGTCGGGATTTCCGCAGCGGAACAAGCTACTGGCTAAATATTCTGCAGCCTTTGAGGCTTGTGTGAAGTTGATCAAGGACAAGCACATTGACGGACATCTTCAGCCAACTTTGAGCAAGACAATTCCCAAGATGCGAAATGCCCGGCTCGCTGTGAGCTCCAACAAGAAGGCCGAATATCCCATGCGCCTCAGGCCCGATGTCTGGAAGCAGCGTGGGGACTGCAAGGAGCTCTATGCGACTGTCATTACGCTTGACAATCCTGGTGCTCTTGGAGAAGACCTTCTTAGTCGACCGCTAATGCTTCTTTCACGAAAGAAACTTCCGGAGCTCCCAGGAGTCCCCCTATTCTTTGGCAATGGGCGCTCGTCCGTGGCCAAGCTGACAGTCTCCGAAGAGCCGCTGACACTAACTACGGAGGAGATTGACGCAATCACCAGGTTCACCCTCAAGGTCTTTTCTGACGTGTTCAGTAAAGAATTCGATGCCAGCGCCGACCAGCTCCCTTACTTTCTGGCCCCTTGCAAACATGGCCACAGCTCAGTTTCTCAAGCTGTAGACTGGAGCATTGTCGAAGCCACCAAGCACGACTGCCTCCCTTGGGAAAATGCCCCGAAGGAATTCTTTGTGAACAAGTTTGTCACCGACCCCTACGACGGAGGACGCAAGCTTGTCATCAAAGGAATTGATGAGTCGAAGAAGCCTTCCGATCCCACGCCCGAAGGCGTTCCAGAGTCGAGAAGCCGAGCGTATCGTCAGGTAGCTCAAACCATCAAAGAGTACAGCAACAGTCTCTACTACAACACTCGTATGAAGGTCACGTGGAGAGATGATCAGCCTGTTGTCAAGGCACAGCTGCTGTCACTACGACGAAACATGTTGGATGAGTTCCAAGTTGACGAGGAGGTCAACAACGATTGCTTCGTGATCTTGGAGCCTCTCAAAGTCTCACCAGTAAGTAATCCCCTACCTTCATCAGCCATCGCTAACGAGTAAGATCCCCCTCGACGTGGCTTTTATGGTCCTGGCACTCCCAGGTGTCATTCATCGCATCGATGCCGCCCTCATCACCCTTGATGCTTGCACCATGTTGGGTCTACCTATCCCACCTGTCTTGGCTCTTGAGGCCATGACAAAGGATAGCGACAATTCTGGGGAGCACGATGAAGAGCAGGTCAACTTTCAGCCCGGTATGGGGAACAACTACGAGCGACTAGAATTCCTAGGCGACTCGTTTTTGAAGATGGCCACAACTATCTCCCTCTTTACTCTCATTCCTGAAAGCGACGAATGCGGATATCACGTTGAGCGCATGATCCTCATCTGCAACCAAAATCTGTTCAACCACGCTGTTGACCGCAAGCTCCACGAGTACATCAGGTCAAAGGCGTTTGACAGACGTACTTGGTACCCTGATCTTCCGCTGAAGAAAGGAAAGGCACCAAAGACGGAGATGCGACACAATCTAGCCGACAAGTCTATTGCTGACGTTTGTGAGGCCCTCATCGGAGCTGCTTACCTCTCGGGTGAAGGAGGAAGCATGGATCTGGCTGTCAAGGCCGTCACGCGTATGGTCAAGAGCAAAAATCACAAGATGGAGAAATTTGAGGATTACTTTGCCGCCTTCAAGATGCCCGCCTGGCAACAGGCCGATGCCAACGTCAACCAACGCCGTCTCGTCGACTGTGTGGCTGATGCTGTTGGTTACCGCTTCAAATGGCCAGCACTGCTCCGGAGCGCATTCAAGCATCCTTCTTGGCCTTATGATCCCGTGCCAAACTATCAACGTCTAGAGTTTCTCGGCGATGCCTTGCTGGACATGGCCATTGTCGATAACTTGTTCCAACGGTTCCCTCAGGCGGATCCTCAATGGCTAACTGAGCACAAGATGGCCATGGCCTCGAACCAGTTTCTTGGGTGTCTCTGTGTGAAGCTAGATCTTCACAAGCACCTTACCTCTACTACATCCTCATTAATCGGGCAGATAAGTTCGTTTGCGAGTGAGCTCGAGCTTGTCGAAGAAGACGCGCGTCAAGAAGCTAAGGCAAACAAGACCGCCATTCGCAAAGACTTTTGGCTTAGAGCATCTGCACCGCCCAAGGCTTTTGCGGATGTCATGGAGGCTCTCGTGGGTGCCATGTTTGTCGACTCCAACTACGACTACCAAGTGGTCCGCAACTTCTTTACACGCTTCATTGAACCGTACTTTGAGGACATGGCACTATATGATTCGTTTGCTAACAAGCATCCTGTCACGTATCTGTCCAAGAAGATGCAGCAAGATCTAGGCTGCGCCAACTGGCGTGTCAGTGCTGAGAACGTACCCTGCGGTGTGGAGGAGGGTATCGCTGCCCTGACAGAGAATGATGTGGTGGCCGTGTTCATGGTGCACCAGAAGGTAATTGCGAATGCAACAGCCAAGAGTGGGCGTTATGCCAAGATTGCTGTAGCGAAGAAGGCTCTTGCGATGCTTGATGAGCATGAGGGCGACTTTGAGACGATGAAGCGGGCTCTGGGATGCGATTGCACGCCTGGAGTTGTGCAAGATGATGTTCATGATCATGGAACGGCAATCTAGATTATAGATTGAAGGGATATGTCTGCAGAGACAGGGTTAGAAAAGGGTGCTCGTGGATGTAGAGGCTAGCGGTCGTGGTTGTGCTGTGCCACCTTAACAGCATCAGCGATTGTCATGGTGATACCTGAGTCACTTTGCGTAACTCATATCACCATAGAAGCGAATGCACTCAATCTCTAAACCAATATTCCTTCGTTGTGTTACACAAACCCCCATGTCAGACCACCAAAGCCAGCCCTCATAACGCCTTCACCCAAGCCCCTCGGTCATCCAAGTAACCCACTAAGCCCTCTTGGCCAAATGGTAAGGCGTCGCACTCGTAATGCGAAGATCAGCGGTTCGATTCCGCTAGAGGGCACGTGACGATAAAAGCCTCCTAATCGAGGAATTCTTTTTTTGTTGTTTTACACATTTTTTGATACAGTAGTTTGGTGATGCCGTTGTTGGTGTTGAGGCGTTAGTGAAAGAAAGAAAGTCTTAGGGGTTTAGGGTGACTTTTTTTGGAGGTGGGCACGTGCACGGTTTGCGGGATGATGTCATGGGGTGTGTATTTGGGAAGGTGCTGTTTGTTTTTGCTTCTGAAGTCGTCGCGTCATTAGGCTTTGATGCATAATCCAATGATTGCTCTTGAGCGAGCACTGGAAAGGTAGTTTACATTGTCGGTGAATTAATTGAACCCGAAATGTCCAGGTAGAGCGAGATTAATGGGCTTAAGCTGAAGCTCTCAGCTGAGTGCACTGAGTGGAGATATCGGGGAGTCGGAGAGAGATGTTTGAACGGGACGAGAAGAGCAATCTTGATCAGGCGAACCGAACCGGGGGAGATTTCATGGACAAGGGAAGGGGGGATCTTTCGGTAGATGAAGAACAATACCGAATTGCCACTATGATCAACGTGATCCTTGCCAACCGAGGTTTTCTTCAGCCAGCCCCAGATATTGAGGCAAACCAACAACGACGCGCGATATCCGTTACCAACCAACACAAGGTGGGAGAGTGCGGCCTCTTGAGACAGATATTTTTAGCCTCATTCTCCAACCGAGCTCAACGATTTGTTTCAACATCTTCGCGTGGCTGGGGCTGAGGCGTTCGTCATCTACTAAACTAAACTATTGAAAGCAAAGATTTTCAATGTTTGCTTTTTGTCAATCTCGATGGCGGAGCTGAATCGGAAAGTGAGGCGGTGGATCAAAGGTCCGTGCTGTAGATTTTGGTTTCAAGGATGCCATTTGTTCATCATTGGAAGGGTACATTTGATGTTGTGAATATTCATTAGATGCTTTGAATGCTATGCTCGTGGTGCTGTACATATCCCATACGCCTTATCCATGATACAAAGAAAAAATAATAATTAGCAAAGAGGGACGGAAATCGTCAAGTCGTCTAGCTTTATGCCATAAAAAAAAAAACTCCATACTCATATCTCGTTAATCCTCTACATCCGCCTCATCAGCATAACTCCTAGTATGTCGTCGGCTCGAAGCATCCGCCTCGTCAACATAACTTCTAGTATGTCTTCGACTAGAAGACTCCATCTTTCGTCGCCTCATCTCCTTCCGTAGCTTCACGGCCGTGTGAATGTCAACCTTGGCATCGTCTTCTTCCGTGAGACCGTATTGGTCTAGACCTAAGTGTCGTAGGTCGATGCCGAGTTCGGCTAGGGAGACAAAGCTGGGTCCGTGGGGCATGTCGCGTGCGCGTTCCCAGAAAGAGTCGGAGTTTTCGTCGTCTGAGGATGAGCCGTTGCGGGGTTCGCGGCGGGGTGGGGAGAAGGTGCTCGTTCGGCTTCGGCGGAGATGTTGTTGGTTTCGTGTCTTTTTCGGTGTCGACTTGTTGCTTCGAGTGGTGCCTCTTGTTGTTGGGCGTTTTGGACTCTTGGGTGTCTTTGGTGGTTTGATGGGCGCTGGTGGTTCTGCTGGGGCCTTGGGGATAGGGAGGGGTTCGAATAGGCCTGGGAGACCGCCTCCTGCGATTCCGTAGTCTTCCCTGTATAATAGACCTTCTTCCCCTCGTCGCTTCTCTTTCCAGGCGATGAATGAGTCGACGGAGTCTTCGCTTGCATCTGAGATGTAGTACTCGGCTTCTACACCTGCGTTAATGGGGTGGCTTAGATCCTGTTCCAGCTCCCGACGTGAAGGGACAAGAGTATCAGCGGAAAAGTCGTCCTCAGCGGCGTTGTAGTAGCTGTTCCTGTTTCCAAGACTGGTCATTCCACCACTCTGTTCGCGCTCATGGTTGATCTTGATTGACGGAGGAAGAGATGCGTCAATGGAAGTACTCGGAGTATGCTGGAGAGATTTCGGGAAGGGGTTACTGGAGTAGCCGGACGACATTGTAGTTGGTGTGATGCACGGCTGAGATTGAAGTGTTAGAGATGATGTCCGGATGGGAATGTGTTCGGTAATGTTGTCGAGACGTTGATGTCGGAGAAGTGAGGCGCCGCCTCCAGAGCGATTACGTGGTGGTTTATCCATTGATGAAGAGCTGGAAGGTCGTGAGGGTTGAGAAATATCGCTGCGGGGGTAGAGAGTGTGAGTTGATGGACCGTGATGCGTGTCGGGTCGAATATGAGAAGAATCATGATGAGGAACAAGAGGATCATGGCGAGGAATTGGAGGGTCATGACGGGGGAGAAGGAGATCTTGGCGTGACAGCTGTGAATCGGGACGATGCTCTGCATGTTTGAATCGCACGGGGATGGCTATTCCATGTTAGCTTTCTTCTGTAATTTGACCAAAATGACATACTTGGACATGGTGCTGGTGTATCAAAAGCTTCATCAACCAGACTCTCAATCTCAACCATCCCAATACTTCGCTGTCGACTCCGACCCTCACTAGTCTTTGGGCGAGACTTGGGCATAGGCGGTGGTGACAAAGGAGCCGAATAATTAAAATTTGTAAGTGAAGGATGCAAGCTGAGAGGTCTCGGCTTAGATCTGTGCGGTTCAGGTGTAGATGCGAATGCGTTGAATGATCTCCTCCGGTTTTTTAAAGATGCTGCTGTTTGCGATGATGTGTCTGGGCGTTTATCTAGACGTCGTTGGGATTTACTGGATCTTAGCATTTCTCCGCCAATTGAACCTGAAAATGATCTCCATGCTGTTGATGAACTCGTCGGTCTTGAAGATTCTCGGATTGTTCCTAGATCAAGATGAGGAATGCTAGGCGGCGGAGCAGCGCAATCGTCATCATCATCATCATCAAAACCATCATAATCGTGAACACTGAGTCCACCACTATCCGACGTCTGAAGCGTCAACCTTCCGCTAGTGGAGAGACGGTAAAAGGCCTTGACGGCAGGGCTGTTTAGGTTCAGACCGTTTTCGCCAATATTTCGCTCGGCAACGTCTTCCCCGTACTCGCGGGCGCCAGTGGCTGTAACGCGCGAGCGAAAGTTTAACGGTCTGATCTCTCCCTGTGCATCCAGAACGTCGACGAACCGATTTCCATCCTGGAACGAGTCGATGGAGCTCTCTCGACGGTGGTGAGAGGGGATTGAAGGGACTGGAGGCGGTCTTTCTACTGGGCGCACGATGGAGGCGCGTGTCTTTTCGGGTACGCTCCAGGCTGAGTTTGTGCTGCGGATGCTACGGGCCACGGACCTAGGACGCGAGGTGAAGCTGTTGGCGTGAGCTTGGTTTGGTGCTGTTGTTGGTCGTCCTGGGGAGAAGCTGCGGAAGCGAGGGACCATTGGAGGAGGAGCGGCAGGATCAAGGTCGATATCGTGATCGATTACAGAGAGTTGAGCCTGGCTTCGTTTTCTAGCCGCCTGTTGCAGCTGATCCAACACGTTGGGTCCATTTCCAGCGACTGGATATGTTCCTGCAGGTGCCAAATTAGATTGGCGTCTTGAATCCTTTTGAGTAAAAAAAAAATCTCACCTTGGATGGGAGGTACTGATGCGACCGTCGATTTGTAAGATTGACCCTTGATCTGATTCTGATTCTTATCGGAGGAAGATTTGCGCGTCAAGAAGCTAAAGAAGCCCATGATGTCTCCCCTCTTTGACAAAAAGATTGGGGGGGAAATATTATCTGCTTTTAATCGCAGGGAAGAAAGAAGTTTAAAGGAGAGGCCTCAGGGGACCTGCCGCGAGCATTCTGGCCGCCGCCCAGGGGAAAAAATAAAAAGATGATGGAATGAAAGGCTACGAAGGGGGGGATCGTTCTTTTTTTTGTAAAAGCAAGGGAGAGAGGAAACCTGGGGCGAACTGTTTCGACAGCCCACGGTGCTGATTGGGAAGACAGGGCCTACAAGAAAAAGAGGAAAAAGGAAAAAGAAAAAAAGATGGCTTGGACTCGGTGTCAGTCTAGTTTGGAGAGAGAGATCTTGATTTCCACGAAAGCGGATACATGCATAATTCTCGAACCTCTCTTCTTTTCAGATTTCATCAAAAAGGGAGAGAGGAGTGTCAGTGACAGGAGAGTGAGTGGCCAGCCCGGCGGTAATCATGACGCGAGACAGAAAAGATCCGTGCGAAGAGATGGGGGACCCAAAAACCTCCATGGGATGGATGGACAGACAGGTACCCGCTAGGAAATAGGGAGAGAAAGAGAAGAGGAACATGGACCCAATGTTCAAATCGTTCAAGGATGAGCTGCAGTAGTGGCTTTCTGGTCCCCTCTCTCTAGCGGGCTAAACCCAGTCGATTGACAATTGACAACCTGGCCCGTGGCAGCTTGTGAATGGGTCAGTCTATGAAATGCATGCAAATACCATTCGACAGCGTTTCCTCCGTATGTAGATTCCTCAATGAGACATGGTAGGTGACTTTTGTCTCAGGACAATCTATCCCACCACCACCCACCGCTTTTCCCCTCTTTCTACAGTTCAAACGGGTACACCAATACTCGACAAAACTGACAGGGGGCGTTTGACTTGCAGGTCAAAGATGGTGGTACCCCTGAACTCTAGACCCGCTCCCCTTGAAGGGGAAGAGGAAAAAAAAGCTGACGCAGGGACCAGGGGCTCAGACAGGACCGGACTATTCAAGTGCCACGAAGGAGAGATGACGAACGACTTGGATGAGACTCAAGGACACCAGAGTATGCTTTGCAGGTACTAATCGAAGGAAGAGAAGCCCGTCAGTGTCCACAAGGCCATCCCCTCAAAACGTCTAACGCCATCAACTCCTCGCTAGAAGGTCAAACGGCGCTCGCACGAACGGGTCTCGGCCTCCGGGGTCTTGGTTCGCCGGACGTGCGCCGTGCTACCTGACACTTCCTTTCCCTCCTTTGGCGAGGGGAAGGGAGGGGGGTGTATTATTATTACAACCCCCAGCGAGTCATGTCTCGAGTCCACGTGGAGGACATGGTGATGGGGGACGACGACCTCCCGTCTAGTGCGGATCCTAACCTTGATGCCAAATTGGGGAGGGGAGGGGAGGATCCGTGCCACTCTCCTGGGACGAACGGCTGTGTGTCTGTGTCTGTGTTTTTTTACCCATCTTCAAGTCTGTCAGGAGGTTTTTTTGCGGTTTGACACCTGCATGTTATTAGTGTGGTGGCAGATGTGAGCAACCATTAGCGAGAAAAGACTCGGTCTACTGAGACATTGAGGTATTCGACAAGCACCTACCCGAGTCATTTTGCGAGGTAAGAGTAATATCGCCTGCTACCGTTCCAACCAGGGCGGATTCCCTCTATGGTTACCTCGCTAGACTGGGCTGGTAATCAACTCGCGGGAACGGCCCGTTCATTGTTTTATCCCCTTCATATGCCGGTTCCCGCGGTGTTATTGTTTGTGCTGTGTCGTACGTACTGTGATACTCTTAACACGAGGATTACACCGTAACATAAAATACTGAGGAAGCAGAAGATTTGTACGTCACATCGTGAATAGCGATCTCAATCATGTGTGGAGGCAATCCACACCCTCAATTAACATCCGTGGGCTGAAGAGCGTAGGGGCCAGATTGCGATCCTTCGTTTTGAGATCGCGTCTAGGCACGTGCAGCCCGCGCGGAAATCGGTGTTGCGGGTTTTGTTCAAGACCCGAGAGACCATCAACAAGAAAACCGTTTGTGGGTTAGTTGAAGCCGGACAGTTGGGACTAAAACATGGCAGGTGTAGATCAAGGGACTAACGAAGTTTAGGTAACAAGTGTGAGAGGGAAAGATGGTTTGAGGGATGCGATTGGAGAAGCTAAAAGAGAGGGAAATGAGGTTGAGTTTGTGGTTGTTGGAGACAAACGATGGTGTTGAACAGGTTGGGACAGTTACCCTATAGCGTCACAGAAGCGAAAGATGCCAAGGAGAATACTAGCCCTTGCAATGCTACCCTTTCCAATAACACCCGTCAAATATGATACTACAGGTGTTAATGCTCGCAAAAAATGAAACGCATTAAAAGTGCAGATATAAACAATGAGGCGTGTTTTATCTTGATGATCCCCCGCTTGAGCCACTCGCTGCAGGCAGTCGGTAGGCGACGTCATGGCAAACAAACACTGCCCCGCGTTTTTGGCGGGGGGCTGAGAATGGTCACTTTCAGTAGCTTCACACTCTGCAACATTCAAGCTTCATCATCCAACAAACAGCTCTCGATAGCTTCATTCGCACGCCCATCATGTCTTCCACAACAGATCCCAACCCCTCCGACAACCGTCCGGCCTTTATCCCCCTCGAGGCGAACCCCCAGCTTATGACAACGCTCATTCACAAGCTCGGCGTGTCGCCGGCCCTCGGCATGCACGACGTCTACTCCCTCACCGACCCGGATCTACTGGCTTTCATCCCTCGCCCCGCGTTGGCCCTGCTGCTCGTGTTCCCCGTCAGTGCCGCGTACGAGAGCCATCGCATGGCTGAGGATAGCTTGGTGGACGAGTACCGCGGTAAGGGTGATGCGGAGCCGGTGCTTTGGTGGCCACAGACTATTCGGAATGCTTGTGGGCTTATGGGACTCTTGCACGCCGTGACGAACGGAAACGCGCGAAACTTTATCGGTAAGTTTCCTCTACAGATTTAATATCTAGGTGTACATGTCTAACGCGCTCGCAGAGGAAGGTTCCACGCTCGACACGATCATAAAAAAGAGCATCCCCCTCGGACCCGACGGTCGCGCCCAAGTCCTCGAACAAACCCCCGACCTAGCAACAGCCCACAAAGAAGCAGCCTCCCAAGGCGACACGCCCGCTCCCCCGGCCGAAGACGACGTCGAGCTACACTATGTCTGCTTTGCCAAGGGATCTGATGGTGGACTCTGGGAGCTTGACGGACGACGCAAGGGACCGATTCGAAGGGGGGATTTGCTTGAGGATGAGGATGTTTTGAGTAGTAAGGGACTTAGTCTGGGCGCGTTGAAGTTTTTGGAGAGGGAGGGTGGTGATTTGAGGTTTAGTGCTGTTGCGCTTGCTGGGTCTGTTGATTAGATTGATAGATGAGATACCCAAATAAGGACGCCTTTGGATATGGTCTTGAGAGCTGTTGGATATTCCTCTGCTGGTGTAATAGCTCAATCTGCCACACCATAGAAAGGACCCGCTGCCTGGACTGATCACTGTCTAGGAATAAATAAATTTGCTAGCACGGCATCAATAGTAAAATGTCAAAGCCACACTCGTGTCAGAACTTGCAAGCCATTCTGACAGCCTGGCGTCTTAGGCGCGTGAATAGTCGACGACAAGGCAGATTCTTGAAGCCACGTCTTTGGAGACATCGCTAGCTCCCCACTTTGTGAAGGCAGCGACTTTAATATTAACTAGCTTCTGCCCATGCGATTCTTCTTTATTCACAATTGATCAATCTCGACAAAATGCGTAAGTTACACCTTAATGTTGAAGTTGGATAATACTGATGTTGCTAGGTATCGCTCGCTGGCTCTTGGGCAGAGGCCCTGAACACAGTGGTCTCATTCTCGGCAATGATGCATCTGGAAAGACGACCATGCTCTACAAGCTGAAGCTAGGAGAGATAGTCACCACGATTCCAACAATTGGCTTCAATGTAGAGACACTAGAGTATCCAGATGGTGGCAAGATTACACTCTGGGACGTGGGAGGTGAGATTTATCTGTGCTTGACTTGGATCGCGTACTGATGGTTCCAGGATGCGACAAGATTAGGCCTCTCATCAGGCATTATATGCGGCCAGATCGTTTCCTCATTTTTATCCAGAGCTGCGGAGACCTAGATCCCGATAGGCTCGAGTTTTCTCTTGAGTATCTCCGCATGGGTTTAGCCATGATGGCTGAGCAAGGTTGTCGACACATGTTTATCCTCTTCAACAAACAAGACCTTCTCCCGCCCGACGAGAGAGACTCCATCGTCAAAGAAATAAGAACCCAGTTTGAGAGAGAGATTACTCCTTACCTCGAAAATCACGACATTAGGATCTTGGATTATCCTGGTTTGTGCGCGACGTCTGGTGAACAGCTTTATCCTGCTATGGAGGAGATCAGACAGACGATTCAGCAGATCAAGAAGCCCACACAACCAGATACAAAGACTCAAGTAGCAGAACTGGAGAAGGGACCGAGCGACACGGAACTAATTGAGCGCGCCAAAAAGGCCAATGCAGACGCTGTTGACGCCGAGAGCTTCTGGGCTTCATTCCTGGACGGCAGTCTTTCCTCGTGGGATCACTACACTCACCTAAGAGCTGGCTTCTTCGTGTTGCATGATTGCTTCGCCAGAGGCTTTGGTCTTTTAGAGTGTGCAGATGAGTTTATGGCTCATCTCAATCGTCTAAGGCAAGGAAACCCAGAGCGATTCCGCAACACTGCACACAAGTACGTATCCCTTCCCCAACTGTGAATTACTTCTAACACGAGGTAGAACCATGACAATCTTTTGGCTTCATCAGATTCAGGTCGCGGCTGTAAACTACCAAGTCAACAATAAACGCGACAAGTTCCCAGAAAGAGATGAATACGCAGATATAGTCCTCTCGGCGCCTTGGCTTTTGAACTCTGGTCTTTGGAGGTCGTTTTACTCCAAGGATGTACTGTTCACACCTGAAGCTCGAGAGAATTGGCATCTTCCGGATCTTCAGCCTCTTCCGACGCCTGCGCAAGTCAAGGTGGAGGAGGAACGGCAGAGATCTGGGAATGATGTGGATAGACTGCCGAGGTTTGCATTCTCGGTTGTGCAAAAGACGCTTACGTCTAGGCTTAGACGTGGAGGAGTTGTTAAGCAGGCGCTTGAGGCTTTGCAGTCTTCTACTATTCGTCTTCGTGCGTCTGATCCGACTGTGTCGCCATATTCGGAGACGCAGGCGTATTTCTGGATTCAGATCGTTCATGCGTATCTGCGATCCTTGGAAACTGAGCCATCGAAGGTGTCAGGTGTCGCTCGATTTGAGGGATCGATCACGACGCTCACCTTTGAAGCGTTCAAGGCTCTTTTCGACATTACCGGAGACGAATGGCGTCAGTACTACTCATCTTCTGTATGGCAAGGCATTCCTGCTAGGATGAGCTTCGTGAACCCCGACAAGAAAGCTCTTCCCAATGTCTTTGGAATGCCATCCAAGGCAAAGATCGATCGCGCCCGGTCGCAGATGGTCAACGCCATCAGTCGTCGCTTCACAAAGCCTTCAGGCCTCCCCCCACGTGAGGACCTCGATTTCTGGGCTGCGGTTCTCATTGATGAAGCGAAGCTCATGCCTGAGGAGGAAGTCAACGTCGCGAGCCACGCCAGCCTGTTACGCTTCCTCTATAAACGCCTAAGCAAGCCCACAGAGGAAAAGAGCTCAACAGTCGCGGCGCGGACAGCGTTGGAGCTTTCTTCTAGCATGGGCTCTACGCAGAGTATGTTTTGGGTACAGCAGGTTCAACTTTGTCTTGCTGGTGCAAAGCCGACGTCGACGTTTGAAGAGTTTGTTACTGCGAATGCGCATTTGGCGTATGAGGATCTACCTTTGGTGTATTACTCTCCTCAGTTGTGGCAGAGTGCTGAGGTGAAGGAGGTTTATGTTCCGCCGGATCGTCATTCGCTTTCGAGTATTGTGCCTAGTGGGAAATGAGCGAGGAGAGGATGGATGTGAATGGTGAGCTAGCGCAACGTGAGAGGCCGACAGGAGCGGATATTGGCACACGTCTAGGGCAGTCTGGCATGGGGATTAGAGAGATACTTAGAAGAGACTCTATAAGAACTTTATTTTATCTTAGATCTCTTTTCAACATTAGTATCGACAACTTTACGATGGGATACTAATGAGGAGTTGCGAAATGCCTGAAGCAACTCGTCGCGTTCGATCTCATAACCTACAATCTCTGGTTCACCCCTGAATATGTTTTATGCTTCCTCCGCGTCTTCCTCATCTCATTCTAACAGTAGCTTAATATCTTGGGCTTCCGGTATAGCCTTCGAGGGGCCGCCGATGATCCAATATTGCTCTGCAAAGCAGTGGCCTGTGATCGTTGGTACAGGTGACCCTTTTAAACCGGACCGGACACAGAGACAGCGTGGGGGCTGATTGATATCTCACGCATGACTCTGGAGGAAGGCTATCATCCCTCTAGGCTAGTTGTATGGGGACCTGTGAGAATCTTTCTGTATTCCTGGGGATCCGTGACGCTGATGGTGCACATGTTGCCTGGTGGAACATGTGTGCAACTGCAGGGCCTGGTGTTTTTAAAATGATGCAAACATAACCATCCGTCTCTTGGACTGTTCGTGTAAAAGAGCTGGCCCTTCTCTTGCTTGCCACGATTCTGGGGCTCTGGGGGCGATGTTGATGGACTAACTTCCCTTTTGGTGCGGAGTCGATGGGTAAGGGAGGCTCGCAGTGCCTGTTGTAGACCTGCCGGTCTGTCATTGTGATTCTGTTAGTATATATGACTGATGAGGGAAATAAAAAACGATTTGATGTATAGCTTCGGATGTCTACCGTACTTTCTGGGTGGCTTGGCTGAGGGGCGCGGAGTGTTCTTCTATGATTGCACTACAAGTACCCTTCTCCTGGTGTCTTGTTGTACCAACCTTTCTAGTTCACTCTAGGATCTCTGTCTCATCAGGTCTGATTGCTGTGCTTGCTCTGAGTGGTTGCCTAATAAAGAGAGCAGTTCTGATTTGCTAACCATCTTTGTCTTTTTAAACTAAGGTTTTCGAAGTTTCAACTAAGCGCCCTAGCAATAGGTGGAAGTTAAAGAGGACAAGGTATCTGCGTTGAGACCGGGTTATACAATAATCGTCATCCACGGACGTTGTCCTTGAAGCCTTGCGAATCTGACCCAAGTTTTCCGGAGCCTCAGTGGGATACATCCCATCTCGTTCTCAAAGGACCATAAGCATGTCTCAGGCGGGGGTTGTCAAAGACGATTGTACCAGTGACCAAAAGAGAACACCCTCTCAAGAGCCTTACTTGTAAAGATACCTGATCCCTTGACAGGGGTAGATGAGTGCACCTCCAACGCGTCAATTCACTCGTTAAGCGAGCTTGATGCCAAGGACAACAGTGGTCCTGACGGCGTGAGCCACGATGCACATAAGACAGGCGCTTTTCAGCCTTGATTGCCAACCATTTGGCAAAGGGAGGGTAGTCCACTGGTCACATCATCTGATTGTCACCTGGATTGCGAAATATTGGGTTACCTGCATTTATAATTGGTCACTTGCCTGGCGTAACCTGCCAATCTGAAGCCGTAACCGAGCTCCCTCATTGCCTTGGCGAGGCAGGCTGGGCAGCCTCAACGTGATTTACAAATGGAATTACAAATGAAATTACAAAATCCAAGGCAAACCGTAGCCTGATTCTTTATTTGGGGCCCTGGCTGACTGGTCAGCCTTTTTCCGATGTGAGAATGAGGCGAAAAGGCTCCATGTTTAACTTGCACATTTTACAACTTGGTTCAGGTTTCACATGTATCTAGTGTACTCTGTTGTTTGTTATAGCTGCCGCTGATATATCCTCCGTTTCTTGTGCTGTAGTGTAACGGAATGAGTGCCCGGGATACCGAATTTGATCATCCGGATGGTGCCAACAGAAGCTCTTACGCTTGGTCACCAACCACCCGGCTGTACTTGGCCGCCAGTGTTTGATGAAAACTTCTGATTGGACTTTGCGGCCTGCTGCCGTCTAGCTATCGCCACGATTGTTGACCAACTTGTTAGCATTCATACTGAAACTTGGCTACGTCCCCCCCAAACGTCCCGACCGCTTGCGTTTGGTCTAGGAAGAGAGGGTAGAGTCTGTCGTTGTATTGCTTTGGCGGTGCATGTTGACCTCAAGAGCGCCCTGAGGCTCAACACGCAACCCTCAAGTACCCCCTTTCGGGCTGCCCGAGGGACTGCATGTTTAGTTGACGCCTTGCAGTGCTCATCTCTTGGTGTTATTGGGTGTTGGACCCCGAGCAATGGCATTACAGAAAAAATTCTCTCAACTTCCATAAGGCTCTGGTTTTTCTCGGTGTGATAGGGAAATGTTGCCGTGAGATATTATCGAATCACAGGGCATACGCTTAACTGTGTGCGAAGCCACTGGATACTCTACGCCAATCGGTGACAAACTCAACCCTCCCGTAGTCATGACCCTAAGCGCCCAAAACTTCTGTTTGAGATACAGAAGAATTGCCGTTTGGCCATCCTAGATGTACGTAGCCCTCCTTG
Source organism: Fusarium sp. AF-6 (assembly GCA_003947015.1). Classification (NCBI taxonomy): domain Eukaryota; kingdom Fungi; phylum Ascomycota; class Sordariomycetes; order Hypocreales; family Nectriaceae; genus Fusarium; species Fusarium sp. AF-6. The sequence continues at coordinate 24,953 of NKCJ01000029.1, forward strand.
ATAGGTGCCAGGTTGAGACTTTTACTCATTGTGCGACACACTGTTTGATGCAGGATTGCAACCATTTGAGATGTGGCCCAGTAAGGCGTTTGCGTCATGATGCTTCAAGTTTCCAGGTTGTTGCGTTCTGACCGGATCGTTTATCTTGATTTGACTCCTTTAGCATTCATCTAAGCAAGCAAAGATGAAACTTCCATTTTGAATCTTGGTATTAAAGGCTGACCTTTCCCGGACTTGCCTTTAAACTCGACATGACAGTTTCTACTTCACATCACCTTGACTCATTGATCATTCTCTCATATCCCAAGTATACACAAGTAAAGCTACTACTGTCCTCATGTCTCCTGAACATCCTAGAATTACCCTTAATTCCACTGACTCCCCCCCCACCGATTCTCTTCTCATCGACGACTCCCCTCCCACCCAGTCTACTATTCCAAACCCTCAACATGAATACTACACATACGAGGGCAGTGGTCTTATAACAATTTACGAGGATAATGACGTTCCACTTGCAGACCTGCTCCGCGATTACCAGATTTTTGGTGAGGATGGGCGATACTGGACCGACAAACTGCTGCGCCATATTCTGACCAGAGATCGGGTCCAGTACGAGCTGGAGAGATCAGTATACACTTTCAGAGACGTTAATGATCTTCTCAACAAAATTCGTCCGCTCAAAGGTAGTACCCAATCGGAGTCATACCTCAAGGTCTTTGCGCTTCTACTGCTTCAGGACAAAGTGAAAGACCTCGAGCTGTTCATCAAGGACATAGTGTGTGATGAAAAACTACCCATCATCCTTAAGAAGGCCAAGCGTGGATACAGAGTTTATTCCTCAAAAGACCCGTTAAAACTCCTAAAGTGCTTCAACAGCTGGCGGAGTAATGAACACGAGGGGTTTGAGAGAGACCAGTGGAATGTCTTGACAACGTTCTTTGGACTAACCAAGGAGAAAACTTGCAAAGAGTTTGAGTTGACGCCTAAGATGTCGCGGCCATGGCGCAAATTTCAGTCTACCGGATCCAGTGACAGGGTATTGCATGCCGCAGGCGCATTTGGAGCAGTCACTCGTGTCGAGTTTCACCCAACCAGCCATTCTTTCCAAGACGCCCTCAGCGAAGTATGTTTGATAAGCAAGGACACCCCTTGAATTCTAGATATAGATACTGACATAAATGCTTCAAGGTCAACATAGATATAAGTGGCTTTGCCATCAAGACGCTCCACAGCACGAAACCTGAAGACGAACCGCAATTTCGTCGAGAACTCGACCAGCTGAAGCGATTCAGCGGCGTTGCGCACAGCCATCTAGTGACCACATTGGGGGCCTTCAAACATGGCGACAAATGGAATTTCATCTTCCCAGGTGCCCATTGCGATCTCGACGAGTACCTGGAACGGCACGATCCTTCCTGGACTCATGGTGCAGTTGATTGGGCTTTCAAGCAGCTTTTGGGCATCACCGGTGCGCTTGACACAATCCACAACCCCAGGCACCTCCATCTGGATCCCAGAATTGAGAAGAAATACGGAAGACATGGAGACATCAAGTGTGACAACATCCTCTGCTTCCCCGTTTCAGCCCAGTCGGATCAATACCACTTGATCATTTCCGATTTCGGCATCTCAGCCTTCAACCGGGACAAAAGCCGGTCAAACATTCCGAATGAGAAAGTCCCGGGCGTTCCAGGGTATCGACCGCCGGAGTGTGATGTGACGGGTGGAGAGATTTCTAGATCTTTCGATATCTGGACTCTTGGTTGCCTATTCCTCGAATTCATCACATGGCTGCTTGGCGGCCGAAACCTTCTTGACGACTTTCGTTGCAAGAGAGTGACACCGTACCTCATTACCGGCGCTAAGAACAACATGTTCTACAAACTGGACACAACGGAGAACGGCGGATATGTGGCACAGGTTAAACCTGAAGTCACCAATGTGAGTCTCGCGATGGCTTGGAGCGTGTGTTGAACTGACGGCAGCAGTGGATTCAGGGATTACGACGCCATGAGAACTGCTCTCAGTTGATTCATGATGTCCTGGACCTAATTCAACATGAGATGCTGGTCGTTTTGGAGGACAAGCAAAAGAAGTCATCTATTGGGTCGACAGGCAAGCGATCCTCGTCCGAGGAGCTGAAGAGAAAGTTTGATAGAATCCAACGCAAATGCACCGAGACCTACTGCACAAAGGGACTTCCAAGGGCCGACAAGACACCACTCCTTGCACCAGCTGTAAAGGTAGAGCTGAATTCGTTTGCTAAGCTTTCAATCTCCCAGCAGGACAAGGCGGGAGGGAAGTAGGAGGACAGGGGAAACAGCTAAGGCTGAGCAATTCCAGCAAATTGATGGCACACCCAATACTGAGGGTGGATAGATGGAAGAGAGGAGGATGGAAGGGTTCTATTGTTCCTAGTTTTTATATTTTACATTCACATTCATTTTCATCTCCCTCGACCATGCCTCGCTTCACTGGATCGCATGCAAAGGCAAGCGAAAACTCATCCACCATATGGAACCTCAGTAATGCCCCTCCGTACTCACCACGTGCTGTAGCTTTTCCTTTTCAACCTGACATTAATCAGCGACTCTTATCCATAGGTGATTGCTGGGCCGTCATGCGACGAACGTCCGTAAGCTGACGAGGCATGGAACATTGAAATGTTCCCCTTTTCCACTGATGACAGATGTTAGCTGTTGCCGGGCGCGAGGCGGATTATGACCTGATTGTCGTCGTACAAGTACTGTTACGGTGCCCCAGCCGAATATATCGGTGAAGAATGTTTCGAGGGCATTTTGCTCCGTGTATGTCGCTCTAACAACGATGGTGGGCATTCTGACAGAGAGATGCGACAAGGGGTGATTACAAAACAAGCTGGTATTGTGATAGAAGAAAATGATTACAAAATAAAGGCAAAAAGAGGCAGCGGGAGGTGTTGCCCCCTTGAGGCTGTGTTCGGTGCCCGGTGGAACAGCAGGGCGGCTGTGTCTCTCCGCTAATTGGTCTCCCTGGTTGCGAGGTGGTCAAGGTGCAAAATTCGCCATAACTACAGTTGATAACCCCCCAATATTTTGTGACGCCCTTTGCCAGCGCATACTCTGCATCACATCGCGTTTCCGCCATGGATTGGCCCCAAGATGGCTCCCTATATGATGCTAGGGCGCCGAGAAATGTCTTCAAGTACAGTGAAATGGCCACAACAATAGTGCGGCTATCTCCAGGCCTCGACGTAGGTTGATTTCCTCCCTCAGCCTGGAACCGGCATGAACCCTGACAGCATAGAAACCTATGATATGGACCATGGAAAATATGAAAGACTGGAAGGAGTGGTTTGATACAGTAAGTGCTTCACTTTTTAGTCTATTCGTGCAGCACATACATCCCGTTTTGGAGAAGGACGATTTGTAGGTATTTGGTGTCACCGCCCCTGAACTTCTGATCAAGATCGCTACGATACAACTGCAACATCATAATACTGCTACTGTTGTGTTCTAACTGTTTATATAGGAATATCCAGCCCTCGATGGGACTGAATCGGGATTAGTTCTGATGTACGGCAACATTCCAAAAACTTGATCAACTTGCTAATGTCATGATGGCAGTTTAGCTAGACGGAATGGAGAGCGTGACTTTCCACCGGTCCGCAAAGTTAAATCGGATGAATGGCTCGAGAAAATAGAACGTCACGAGACCGACCGGCGACGAGAGCAACCAACCTCCTCCAACAAGAACGGCCAACGCACATTGCGGATATTACCGTTCACCCCAGATTCATTCCATACCATCGTCAACAAGTTCTACGTCCATAGTATGATAGCTCGTGCTATCAGCAGAGCCGATATACCGACTTTTTCGGCAGCAGAGGTTGAGATGAGCTTCGAAGATGAACAGACGCACCCTGCTTTCGGTAAGTTCAACTTGTCAATGTAGCTAGTCCAAGTATCTTACACGTTTTCTAGTGTACAATTGCCGGACTTCGAATGCTTGGGAAGGTGACCTGGCTCTGACAGCTACATATTTTCCTCATTGTAAACTCACATTTGCCATCATGTTTGGCTGCCCAATCTCAACAGAGAAGCAAGTGCTACAGCGTCTTGGCAAGGTGAAAGCTGAAGCTGATCATCCACTATTGATGCCCGGTATTCTCGTGGAACTAGAGAGACAAAGGCATGTTTGCCTGGTTGAAAATACGATCAACGAACTGGAAACACAAATTCTCGAGATAGATATGCTTTCCGAAGACCTGGAACTCATGTCTACTGAGGAGCAGGCAAGACGAAAACAAGCAAAAAGGGCGGCATGGCTGGACACGACGTATCTCCGCAATCAGTTGAGCAACTGGATTGTCAATCTGGAAAAGCTTCAGAATCATGCAGATGAGCTCAACCATACCATCTTTAAGACCTCGACAACAGGACCGTCATCAGCTGTGGTGACAGGGTATAGAGGCCCTCAAGAACCACCTTCCGAGGTATTCCTCGATCACTGCTCTCGGACACCTAAATTTCTCTCCTACGAGGAAGCAACAGAATGGGTAGATTTAAGTGAGGATGTCGAGAAAGGCAAAGCCTATCCGTTCTACCCATTGGAACCAGAATTTTGCAAACCTTCACAACCACAACAGCAGCCACTTGAACCAGATCAAATACAAGATGCGATGGAAAGAGCAGGAAACAGGATTAAAAGTCGGCTGCGGGATGTCATCGACGAGTACCAAGAAAAGGTACGGGATTGCACAATGAGAGTTGACGGCATGGCCATGGCGACACAATGGGTATAGTTCTTCTTCTACCAAGAGCCGCGTACAAAAGTCTGATTAAATCTAGGCACAAGGAGAAACGAATCTGGAAATCGCAATAGCTGCCAGCCGCGATTCACGTCACATGCGGTCTATCGCTGTCATAACGATGATATTCCTGCCAGGAACCTTTTTTGCGGTATGTTCAACCAATTTGAAAACTTGAAACAGAAAACTCATGCTTCGTGTTTTAGAGTATATTCTCGATGGGCCTTTTTAACTGGGGTGATGGAGACGGCCAGGTTGTGTCAGGGTACTTCTGGATCTATGTTGTCTTGGCCATTTCCTTCACACTCGTTACTCTGTGTACTTGGTGGTATATAGGGGTATATCGTCACTCTAGACGCAAGGAAAACTCTCAGAGAAGCAAGTGGCTCTGTTTTGTCAAGGCCCGGATCTTTGGTCTAAGTAGAATAGCTGTCAGCTCGATGGTTTAGCCAGTTAAGAAAGGTTATCTGGGAAAATGACGATCTTTTAGCTCAGATTATCCCATCAAAGACCGGGCTTCAACTATTATAAAGGACACATCTCCAATACATCACAGCATCATATAGACCCCAATGCTAACACAGTGGTCTCTGAGAAGATTGATGGATGTGTTTTTGCCAGTTGTGGCTGATGGCTTTTGACATAATTGCAGACAATAACGAAAATCGATATAGCAGATTTTGGGAAAAGGCAATAAATTACGAGTATTTGGGCTTTATTCTGTAAAGCTTCTGTCAAGATGAACTCTTCATGCCCCCCCTTGTAATTCATCTACCTGTGCAAATCATCCCAGTCCATTGATAAGGCACTAATTTAAACAGTAACTGTACTAAGCTTCACAAAGAGAAAAAAAAAGAAGGGATAAAATTAGGGGCTGAAATCAATTTAACGTAGTCTAATCTATAAATTTCTATACTAAGGGATAGCAAGGTCAAGCAAAACTGGGAAATGACTGTGAAGGCCTGCCTCAAATGCGAGGATAAAGATGATGTAGAAAATGACGAAAAGTATAGTCCCTCCAGTGAACAATAGTCCATCATGCCCTTGTATCAATCTCGGAGGTTATCAGCGTAGCGGCGGTGTTCGGCTAACTTTGGTGGATGATGTGTGTACTCTTGTACTCGTGCGTTACAAGTCGGTCGAGGTAGATATACGAGGCACCCTCCGTCGCCGTCGCTTACACCGATTGTAAAGTGCGTCCTGTACGTGGTAAGGAGTCAGTAATCTCCATCATAAACCACCCACGTAGGGCACAGAAGATGCTTACAAGATCTAGGTCCTGGTCGGTTTCGATGTTGTAGATATTATGACGCATCTCGACCTTGAATCGAGCATCGTCACCGAGAATACTTCTCAGCTCACGGAAAAGCTGGTGAGGTGTGGCGTGGTGGGTGTGGAACTCGGAGTTGATCGGCGTCATAGCAGCACAGGTGACAGTGGTGAGTGTTGGAGCAGTACCAAGGGTTTGTAGCGTTAAGAATAGTGGAACGCAAGGGAGGCTGAGTTAGATCTTCAAGTCGAAGGGGAGCTTGACTACTGTATTTATTCGGTGTCATCAGTAGGCCTCAACCCGTCGTGGCGGGAGCTGGTTGGTGGCAACCAAAGTACAATCTGTAACTCCGGGAAGAGAGTCAGAGATGCAACGTAAGTCCGCCTCGCCATCAATCATAATCACGCTCGCGGGCATCCACTACTCAGCTCTGGACTCCTGACAAGTAAGAAGCTAGCAAGCCCACACATGAAGACTCAGCATGCTGCATCAATATTGAGGGGGAGGGGGTGAAAAAAGGCTTGGGTAGGCACAGATGAAAAAAGACCAGCGCAGACCAATGCAGACCAGTTTGTGACCTGCCGATGCTCGCCTTTGTCGGCCTCGACCGGCGGCTTCGCCGAATGTGAAAGCAGGAGCCTTGCCGCCTCGTTTTCCTGCATTCAGACGGGGGGCTTAGCTTTTCCCTGATGCGCTGAGACCTGCAGAATAAGTGGCTGTGAAGCTGCGGTGCTACGCGCCCAGGCAGTTGCCTCGGGCGTAGTGACACACCAGCCCCCCTTTGTGTTACCGTCAATGCCTTTCAACCACCAGCGAGTAACGATTCGGAATTATGGCTTGCATGAGAGACACACATCTGACTACTCGGCAGTTCTGTTGAACAGGCTGCTAATGAACCGGTTCGGAGCCTTGTGGCCCTTGCAGTGGTTTTCCAGGCATGCTGCAGACCAGTGTCCACACACACTAGATCCAGATCGATAGGAGGGTTGAAACAGGCTTCCAGCCAGGCTGAATCTTTTCTCGTTAGCAAGGCCGTTATATAGTACTTAGGTAAGGTGTGCTGTGAAGGTGGTCCCAAGACAAGCTAGAGCCCCAAGTCCCCCCTATTACTTTCGCCATAACAGACACACAGCCTTTACTCTTACACACTATTCTCCATCCAAAGTTACACTTGGAAATCCACTTCCTCTTGCGGTCCGTACTGTTTAGGATTGTTTCACAAGGTATTCACCATCCCACACATCTCTGGAACCCGACAGGGTTGACTCGTGTCCATGAGTATCCAGCCCAGATAACATTTGTCGACCCGATGTCGCAACATAGTCCGGAAAAGCGGAAGCGCAATGTCGCGTTCAAAGATGTTGACGAGGCCGAATCCGCCACCGGGGGAGACCGTTCACAATCTCCCATATCATCAGTAACCCCAGTTTACTCTGCAACAAACCCCATTGAGGCACTCGAGCAAGATCTTCGCCAATACATGATCATTAGCCAAGAGAAAGGCCGTGATTATGAGTTCTTACCTCGTAATGAGCTGGAAAAACTCATCAGTGAGGAGAGAATCACCGAGGCGCTTGAAATGGCTCTCGCTCGCACAGAAGCAACCAACACGCCCGACTCGACATGGAAGGCGAGCCCAGGCTACCTTGACAAAAGGAAAGAAATTGTTGCCATCTTGATTCTTATTGGAAGGCTCGAAAGAACACTTGACTTTATTGCAGAAGGTATTGATGACAATGACCTCCCCTTTGAGCTAGAGCGAGGTCCCGCGCCAAGGAGAACATTGAACAGGAGGGACGCGGATGGCCAATCGACTTCGATCAATCTATTCTCATCGTGGGGTATCATAGACCTCGAGGCATTCGATGCTCAGCAATGGAAGGTTCATGTCCCGGTCTTTGGCGAGATAGGGAACAGGGCCAAGACACCTCCCCATTGGAATCTTGGCAAAGGAGCCATCCTTCCTTACGTTGAAAGCACTTTCATGGAGAAAGGAGGGTTCGGCGCTGTCAGCAAAGTCAAGTTACACCCCAGCCACTATAGGGGCGTCAAAGTAGGTTCTCCTCCGACTGCCAATCTATGAACCTCCTCAATCTAACCAAGCCCGGTGACTATTAGGACATGGCTGAGTGCTATGCCGTGAAGAAACTGGCCGACGCAAGTGAAGACGCGTTCCGGTTAGAGGTTTCCAGCCTTTGGAGGTTTAGCCACGAGGAGCATCTCCACCTTATCAAGCTTCTCTGGACCTTCTCACGAGGCCCAGACTATTATCTCGTGTTCCCTTGTGCGGAGGGAAACTTGATGGACTTTTGGAAGAGAAATGCACGACCCCTTGCTGAAAGGGGCGACCCAGACGCAGCCCGTTGGGTTGCGAGGCAGTGCCTCGGTATCATCGACGGCGTCCGCATAATCCACAAAGACACCCGCAACGCACCATCGGGAGGTATTAATAAACGCCATGGCCGGCATGGAGATCTCAAGCCGGAGAATATTCTATGGTTTGCCAACCGTGGAGACCAGAGAAAGGGCTATAAGTATGGAGTATTAACAATTTCGGATTTTGGCCTTGCAGACTTTCACGACACGAGTTCCAAATCTGGGATCGATACTCGTCTGAATAAAGTGGGAGGATCACCAACCTATCGAGCTCCAGAATATGACGTCCATAAGAAGATTGCGCAGAATTACGACATCTGGTCTCTGGCCTGTGTTCTTCTCGAGTTTCTCATGTGGTATCTGAAGGGCTGGGACGAGGTTCAGAAATTCTCAAAAGCAAGAGCAGCGGAGCACAATCGACCAGAATATCAGGAGGATACATTCTTCAACTATGTGCCAAGAGGGGATGGAGGAAATAGGGACCGGCAATGCGCCGCGCAGGCAAAGCGGTCCGTCTGCAAGGTGAGTGGCAGTCCCCGTCCGTCCTTGATGCTCACTGTTTTCATGAATTGACGAGTTTATTAGGCGTTCCGTGATCTTTACGAAGATGAAAACGCATCCGACTTTTCAAATGAATTGGTTAAACTTGTCGAGACAAAGATGCTTCGCCTGAACCCCAAGGCTAGAGCGAGCTGCACTGAAGTTTACGCCGAATTCCAGAAAATCTACGCGGCCTGCGCAGCAGACGAGAACTATTGCCTTCGGATGATCAAACAGCCTATCAGACGGAGCACAGGTCTGTCTCTACTGGAGCCTGTGGCCATTGACGCACCAAAGGAGGCTGAGCCGTCTCTTACCAGGACATCCGACTTCACCTCACCCCGGTTTCCGCCAGCCCGGCACAGCTCGACATCTTCCATAACCAGGAGGGACTGTTCTATTTCAGCCATTCAAGAGGAATCGGATACAGCAACAGTATGTACTGGAATACATGCGCCAGGATACGGCCCAGCACTACCAGATCAGCCCTCAGCTCTGACAACTGTCCATACTACCCCTCGCGTGTCCAGTGACTCGGCGGATGAAGGCTACGTTGCCAGCGACCAAATTCTTGGGAACAGGGACGCAGATGAGAGAATCCATCTGCCAGAGCGTGAGCATCTCATTCATCCAAGTCCCGAAAGTGACTGGCACTCGGAACATACGAACAGTCAAAGGAGTATTCTGCAGCGAATAGGTGGAAAAGTGGCAAGACTTTTGCGACACGTTTATAACAGACTTCAAAGGATTTTCAGTCGCGATACGCGGGATTGGTTGCCGAGATGAGTTTTAATGTATACACTTTTTATCTTTAAAGGATAGACTTCACACGGGATCAGCAGACGACGAGCCTGCGAACCCGTCGCATAGCAGCGTGATTATCATAGGCTTTTGACCGCCCTGACGCACGTGGTGTTGTTGACCTTTATTACTAGTACATAAACCAAGAGATAATGTTGAATAAACTTTGTAAAGGCATCCACGCTCAACACTCTGCCTCAACGAACCTTTCTTTCTTTATTACGAACACCTGCATCACACAGAGATATAGACACGGGTAGACAAACAAACACGCACTCCCAGTGAATTCAGGCAAGAATCCACCCATCATCACATCATGGACCCTCAAATCCTCGAGGCAGTTTCCGCCTACCTCGAAGAATATCCCGACGAAGCCTCCCGACAGGCGCTGCTCGATTTTACGAACACCCGCCCCACCTTGCAACCAATCGCTCCGCTCATACCTAGGTACGGAGGAGTACACGACGCGCCTCGAGTTAATCGAAGAGATCAGAAGGGACCAAAGACGCGGTCTTCGACAGTTTGAGATCACTAGGCTTCAGTTTTGTTTTCTAATTAGAAGGTCTATACCAGAGCTACAGGTGTTAGTTCGCCTTGGCCGTGAGTACAGCATCTTCGTGGTGGAAATGCAACTCAACAGCTTCTGTGCTATGATTGATTATTGTGAGCGACCCTTTCTAATTAGTCGGGAAGGTTTCTAGATATGATTTGGCTAATAATCAAAGACCTTGGCCGGACGGAAGTTTCACAAGATGCCTCAGATCGGAATGACACCCAGAGAAAGGCTTGTCTTACGTTGGATGATAATGCCTGTCTTGTGACAGGTGAACCGCATCCCAACATCTGTCAGATTCTACCTTTCACCTTGTGCAGGAAGATAACCGAGGATGACTACTTTGGTTCAGTCGAGTTAGTCTTGGAACATTATCTTGGCTGTCCTTTAAACGACGATACTAGGATGGCGCTTCGTTATCTCACCGACAAACCTCGCTCATATGATCGAGCGTGGAACATGATCCGTTTAAGTCCGACGTTGCAGGACTGGTGGGGACGAGGTTATTTTGCTTTCAAATTTCTAGGGGCAACCCCTGATGAGGACGGCACGTCAACGGCTAAGCTTCAGTTCGTATGGATGCCTCGTATAGAGCATGGCCAAGGCAGAGCCCTTGAACCCATTAGCCTCGACGCACAGCGGGATGATCATACTCGAATCTCAGCTAACCTAACGCACCACTACGGAGAGCGATCGCAGTCCTGTCTTGTGGGACCTGACTGCCCTATGTGTGCTTGCATCGAGAGGGTCAACGCTCACAATATCCTCACCCATAGGCCAGTTAAGACTGGCTTAATCTTCAAGGTCACTCGACTCATAGGTGATATTCTAAAGTTTCAGTAAATGATTGAGATCCAGTGGACCATTATCTGCGCAGCTGCCCTCTCTGGTCGTGCCCAAGATATCGAGGCAGAGGAAGCACAACGAGCATCTCAGGATGCGGCAAAGACATTGGAATTGATAGAAAAGTTGGTCTTGTGAAGGTCAGCCCCTAGATCGGGCGTATAGCTTTAGCTAGGGTACACTACCGGGGCTATGCGGTCGGTTATAAGCCCAGGTTGTTGTTGTCATTCTTATACCTACCTACAAGGAAGCATAAGCTGACGATGTTCTTATCTTAGCGGAACGCATCACATATAGAGCAGCCGGGGGAGGAGACAACAGTTCAACCACCCTCTATAATTCTAGCAGAGATAATCTGATGAGGTAACGGAATTGAAGCTGATCGAGCTGAAACCCTGCCGTGGTTGGGAAGAAGGCAATGATCAACCAGCTGACAAACAGTACTTTTAGACTAAGCATAAACACATATACGTGAATCATGACCGCAAATACCTGCAAACAGTCTCCCCCCATCTCGGAGCCCCCTTATAATCCCACATCTCCGGAACATTGCCCTTCCGGATCCCCTCAATAGCCTCTGCAAACTCGGGCCCCTGACCCTGCGCTTTTACGTCGGTTACCTTGTACATGTAGGTCTTGAAGCTGAAGAGGATGGCTTGGGTGTTTGGGAATCGGGTTAGGGTTTGTAGCTCAGAGCGTAGAAAGGTCTGAAGTTTGTTAGTAGAAGGCGTCTTGGTGAGTGTTGGGGGACTTGCATCTTCTATGTTTGGTTCACCTGGACCTTCGTAGTTCTTTATTCGGTGGTTCGCTGAACAGTCGAATAATTCGGGGTGAACTTGTACCGACCACTGCAAGATTACTTTGTGAGTCTCTGGAGAGTTCACTGTGTTATGGTACTCACATTCTGTCGTTTGATGGGACTGCCAACCTGCAACTTTGCAAAGAAACGTTCCATACTCGGCCCAATCTTTTCATACCCCGGAACAGGCTTGTGAATATCCTTCAAGAGTAACCCAAGCTTCTCCGCTGGATCGAAGCTTGAGGGGAAACAACAGACGTAAGCGACGAGTCGGTAACTGTCAGAGTCTGGCATGAGTAGGAAGAGCTCTTCTTCTACAATCTCGCCTAGGTTGAGAAGAGCAGAGCGGATGTCTTGGGGGTTTGTGGGGAAGGATCTGTTGGTGACGAGATTGTTGAAGGTGGTTCTGTCTTGGGAGAGGTTGAACATGGTTGGATAGCGGACGGGGAGGTATTCTGTAAGGAAATAGTCGTAAATCTCCAGTACAGCCTGCTTCCCCGCCGGAAGAAATCCCCAGCCTGTGTCTTCATGTTGTTTGAGAATCTCTCGGCGCTGGTTGACGCGATCCAGGTAATCGTGGTCAATGGAAAGGAGTTCAGAAGGGGTATCACGTCTGATGCCTTTTCACAAAGTTAGCAGGCATGCAGAAGACAGTATGAGAGATTCACCCATGGATATGTTGTATTTGGGCTTGAAACCTCGAAACTGGGGTGGTTTCTTTGTCCTCCAGTCAAAGTTTTCCAGAGACTCAATCACTGCTGGCTTTTCGTCTGGACATGGCAAGCTTTGGGTGGGCGCTGTCTGTTTTCGACGGCTCAAAAACGTCTTGATGTTGGTATTCTTAGCATACTGCACTTGAAACTTTTCAAAGAGTTTTGTTACCTTGAGGTAAATCAGGCAGATGGCGAGCAAGATGCTCACAGCCAATATGGGGACTTGCATAGTGGCAGGGAGAGAGTGTACAAGGCAATCTCGTTTTGAAAAGTTGAAGGGAATGCCTTTTTCATTTTGACTTTTAGGAGAGAGCAAGGCATTTATTTATCTGACTCGGTCATCCACCTCTAGACCCTCCTCTTTTCATTAGGTGCTGTACTTTGAGGTTGTCTTGTACCGATACCGCTCCTGTGGAGTTTTCTCGCGGGGCCTGCTGTTTTGGGCATAGCGTGTTGACTCAAGAACATCATCTCCATCACGGACTTGTCCGGACTTTTGATATGCGTCTACAGTTGTACAATATTACGTATCTTGAATAATGAATTGACGATTATTGGAACCGGAAAAGTGCATTGTAAATTGTAAATGTCTTGCCGAGTTACAGTAGTTGAGCCCGTGATATGACGGCGTCAACAACTAGGTATCTATATGCATGATGGACTTTGTAGAGATTCCTTGCCGTTACTAGACGGGAGACACCATGATTACCTAGGATCAAATTGTGACCTGGCGTTTCTTGATTTATCCTAGCTTGAAGTACAGACTGGGAGAATCAATCATTGCCAACGGTTTTGTTTGTTAGGATCGGGGTAACAGGACTCCAAAGTACCTATCTACCTGACGATGCTCGGTTGCATCAGTCTCCACAAACGCTATCTCTTTGAACCGGCCCGGGTCAAAGCCAAGAGCGCAGACAACCGACCAAACAAACAATAACCATGTCCATTATCTCAGAGAAAACAATACCAGACTCCTGATTTGCACAGACAAACATGATACCCCTCGGCAGTCCTCAAAACGTGATGACTTCACACAGAGGTGCAGATGATGTCCATCATATGACTCCACGTTTATCCGAGCTAAGACTGATATGGGAGGTGGGGGGAGAAAGTATGCACTTCTGTCAACTTTTTCCAGCTGTGGGCTAATCTGAAAGGAGAAGTCCTGGCGAGAAACTCTGTTCCTGTGTGGCTTGGGATAAACTTGGTGAGGACGATACCGGGAACCCGGAATCTGGGATGGGTATAAGATGGCACGTTTGAATCATTGATGGATTGTTAGTAAGAGAGTGTTAACGGACTCGTTTTTTCCTGCTTGTGGACTGTCAATTTGGGCTCTCTATGATGTTTTTTACTTTCAAGTCACCCTTCCTCTCCTCGGGGGTTCTTTCGACAATATGCTACGTCACTATTGTTCTCTTTGTCGTCTACTTCATCCGGAGGCACAAGAAACCCAGAGAAGAGAAGAGTCTTGGGTTGGTAGCGAGTTCAAAACGCTCTAAGGGTGAGCAAGATTACTCTGATGTGTTCCCACCATCGCAGCGCCCAGTTTTGAGCAGCTTCGACTCACGATTTCCTCACAATGTCGACTCATCGAAGCTGTCAAAGCTGGTCCTCCGAATGGAAGAAAACTACGCGACTGCAAGCCCCGAGCGTTTCATCTACAGCGGGTTCACTGTAGGCGATGTCTTGAAGTTGAGCAACTTTCCCGACTACGCCGCCTTGTCAGAGGTTCCGTTGCCAAAGCCAGCCGAGGACTTTGACATCAAGACTTCTCAACCTAGACCATACAGGCCTCTGAGATGGCCTTATCATCAAACCATGTGTAAGAATCTCTCTCTAGGGGAGCCAACGTGCTGACTTTGGTAGCGTTCCAGAAGATGGAGACTGATTACTGGATTGAGCTTGACAACACGTACCATCGATATATCCAAGAACGAAAGAATATTTACGCCAAGAATGGGAAGGATATTCTGAATGCGTTGCCTGGATCTGAGTTGGCGTGTAAGGAACTTATGGAGATGGTGATACAATTTCTTTGCGCCCGATATCCCCGCTACTTTCAACTGAAGGGTAACACGTTCATTAACGACGCTCTTGGCACTAAAACCGGCCTTTCAACGGTTGACCCGCTCCACGTTCTCTTGGAAAACGTCCCTGAAGACTTTGCAATTATGCTTCGAGACCCTCAGACTGGAAGATACCACTTCCGTGCAGGCGTCATCTGTGCATCGACTGGATGGAGTCTAGGAACGAAACTCGGCTTGGGGTTACCTGAGATTCATGAACCTGTTCCTGATTATAGGGAGAAGATGCAGTTGAGTATGGATCGGTGAGTGCCTCCCACTAAGATGGCGGGGTGGAAATGACCTATTTGATCTGACATTTCTAGATTCTTCACCAAAATGCCGGTGTCAAAGCCTATTCAGAGAGGAGCATGGGGATTCGAGGTTGGTCAGCATCTTTACATGCCACCTGAAGACCCAGGTCTCAACGTCAGAAATTCCCAAGATCCCTCTCTTCGCATCGAGGATCTATACTTTCGCGTCGACTGGCAAACACTACGCCGTCTGCCGTTATCAGGCGCCGTAGTCTTTAACTTTAAAGCCTTCTTCACTCCTATGACAAGCTTGAAGGATGAACCATACATCCCCTCGTTGAGTCTCAAGATTATCAGTGATAGCAAGGAGAATCTGATACGGTATAAGAGTGTGTGGCATGTTGAACATGTACTCAAGCCTGCTTTGGCAGAGTATGAGAGGTATCAACTTGAGAATGGAATCATGGAAAAGGATTGGCAGCATCAAACGTTGCCTGAGAGTCCATTCTTTCGGGGGTGGGAGGCAAAGCGGAAGTAGTCGGACTTGAGCTCGGACTGATGAGGTTTATGTCGGTCGAAATAGTCTTGATCACTGAACAGAACCGATTGAAGACACATGGGAAGACTGAAGTCTATGTGAGCATGTAGCTTTGGGTATCCCTTGTTGTGTTAATTCGTAAGCTGCGTAACGTCATGTCCATGTCGACACTGCATTCAATCACGGTCAACAGAAACTGACGACTAGAAAGCAATAAAAGTGCCAATCCTCGCCTCATTCTCCCTCGCATACTGAATCCAACTCATCCCCCCCTCAAACTCCCCACTCCCCCAAAGCATCATCAAAAACTGAAGAGCAGTATGATTACACCAAAGACCCGTAACAGCCAACGAATCAAGAAAGAGCCTCTCAACAATAGACTGCCTCAGCTTATCTCCTCGACATTCTGTACCGGCGATGAAGCAGGGGAGGAATAGGTCGTGAGAGAATGTGTGCACGTGGCCTGCTAGGACGGATTGGATGTCGCGGAGGAGCGTGTCTATTGTTGAGTTTACGAGGTCTTGGACTTGTGGGGTTGGGGCGAAGGATTGGTAGCTGTAGATTATGCTGGAGTGGTAGTGTGCTCTTACGACGGCTTGGAAGCATTCTCGCATGTCTTCCTGGTCGGCAGAGAATGTATTTGCTCTCGCAGATACCTCGGTATAAGCGTTCTGAGCCCGTTGTCGCCATTCTTCCATGTCGACGTCTTCAAGCTGTTTTCCTTTTCTTCGAGCCTCGTAGCGCTGTCTCTCAACAGTTGTAATGTCGTTTATCAACCCTGTAAAGGACCATATTCTTGTATCGCTAAAGGGCTCGGATAATACCGTCGAGTCGGTGAAGACGGAGATATTACATAGCGTGTCGAGATCAGCTACTTCTTTGAGTATGAAGCTCTCGATACCGTTTGGTGTTCTCCGGTTCCGTAGGTTTCCAAAGTTGATGAGCGTTCGACAGGCACGCAGATGAAGTTTCCAGTCTCTTGATCCAGGGATGAAGGCTTCAGTGTAACACAGAACAAGCATTGCCGTAAGAATCTCAACAAAGGACTGGTTGGTAGGTGCTTGTACCGTTCCATTGGCTGGTTGTAATTCAAGTCTCATCTTTTGATTCAAAACTCGAAGACTTGCATCACGGAGCCACCTCTGCATCTGAAAAAGACGTGCCGTCTGATCGGTAGTCTCGGTCGATGTCGTGTGTATGTGAGCAGCTGCTAAACTGCTTATCGCGAGGCGGAGGCAGGTTGAGTTTTGAGCTAGGGGTAGAATCGTGTCTCGCCATGGACTTCCGGGGAGGTCGATCCAGGTCAGTCGAGGGATGACTCTGGTGCAGAAGTGGTTTAGAAGACTGTTGGAAAGTGTGATTGATGAGATGCTTTGAACGATATCGAGGTCTTGTGATGGATGGGGTATGTCTGTAGATGTGTGTAAATCAAGGGTTGTCTCTGGTAATGAAGGAATGTGTTGAGGTTGAGGACTGTTACAAGAGGGTTCAGCCTCTATAGTTCTTCGCTTTGAGAGTTTATGCTTCTTTGCCCTTCTGTTGTCTTTATCCAATACTGGAGTTGACTTTCCGGCAAACCTGCCTCTGCTTGCCACCCCTTGATTCCATCTGAGAGGAACAGGATGATAACCAGGACAGTCCAGGTCTCGGCTGGCGCACTTGACACATGTTGGGAGGCTTCGATCGCACTTGATACGTCGCTTGATACAAAGAGGACAATCTACTCAGTAAAATCAGAGTTTTGTATTGACAATAGTGATTTTGGTAGACTCACCTTGAGTTGCTACTTGGCGGTTAGGACAAAGAGAGTCGAAACGGATGTTTCTCGCCGTCATGGCGGTACCCCGGACAAATAGGACAAAGTGGAGCGACGTTCAATAAACTGGTATCTCGGAGGATTCCGCCCACGTTAATTTACTTGTCTGCCTGAAATCCCACCGTCTGCAGGTCTCCCAAGCGGTAGAGTCATGAGTTGTCAAAAAAAGAGGAGGAGGGGCTCCAAAGGCGGCTAAACCCGGATCTCGGCACCCACGTGACCCAGTTCACATGTCGAAGCAATAATTTTTCGCCTTGCAATGTAACGAAACATTTCAATTACGGCATAAGAATCTCTCCGATTAACAGTATAAAACTGATAGTGCTTATGTTCTAGAAAACCATCAATCGAATCTCGGAGGCTTGGCGGCCTCTTTTGGGTTGCTTTCGTGTTTTCGGTGTTGGGTCAAATGTTGCACGGACTATGCATGTTAAACGACTCAGACGGTGAGGCAAAAGAACCCAGGGATCCAATATCTGAATAGGAGGTCAGGTAAAAATTTATGAGCGGTTTGAGTTAAAAAAAACAAACTTGGAGAAACGCCTTACCCCCTAAGAAGCTGCCTAGAGCCAAGCCTCTTGGCATTCCGAGATAGCCATGTTCTTCAAATGACAGAGCCGCATTTATGGTTTCAGCTCGATCTTGATTACGTCGTCCAAACACGTATGCCGATCAAAAAGGGGATGTCGCTATGTTTTTATTATTTAAACGTTTTGGCCGAGACAGAGTGGGAAAAGGTCCAGACCACACACAGCCACGCCCTGGACAAACGTTCCCTTGTCACAGGGCTGAAGCCAAGCACTGTCACTCTCAGCTTTTGGAACCTTACCGGAAACGGCAAAGTATTCGTATTCTTTACGGTCCAGCCAATAGCGTCGCTTAGACTCTGTAGACCCGCTATGTCTCCGGGATCATGTCCATGGCGTCCCCCAAACCATTTAACCATCGAAGCCGCTCCCGCCAAGGGTAATCGTGTGAATTTCCCGAATATTCTTTATGGCCCAGCTGCAAGTTCTGGCCACTCGACAGGTGCACACCTCTTACAAAGACTTGATTGGGCCCCTCGTAGTTTGGGACAAAGATGGCTCCGCTTGAGCCTCAGCAACCACCACGCAAGAAGTGGACAAGGGCAAAGGCGCCCCGGGTAAGAACTGGATGTAAGACTTGGTATGTCGTCATCATTTAACATGTTTTAATGGTGTGTCTGTGTTGTGGCTATGTATGCTAACACCCCCTGGCAGCAAGTTAGTTGTGCTGATATACTCCCCCATGGTATACATCCCTGTGTACTGATCCCTCTCCCGATAGAATCCGGCATTTGAAGTGTGACGAACAAAAGCCAGTATGCCAACGATGTCAGAAAGATAGACAGAAATGCGACGGCTACGAAGATCCCAAAGCACCCCTCACCAAACCAAAGAAACCGCTGAAGCTGGTACAATACCACAAACCCAAGCTCTCGGCATGCCGGGCCCTCTCGGCACTGAGACCTACCCTGTCGATCGAGAATCTCGGCTCCCCGACCGACGCCGCCCTCTTCTACCACGCCCGGGAGTGTACCATAATGGACTTTGACGTTCTTTCCGGCTCCCTGTTTTGGCGCAACTTTGTGCTACCACTCGCCCACACCGTTGAACCCGTCAAGCATGCGCTCTGCGCTCTTGGCGGGGCACATCGGAGGTTTGTGGCTGGTTATCAGGGAGACGCCACATCTTCGTCATTGGCGACCGAGTTTGAGTATGCCTCTATTCAGAAGTATAATCAGGCTATACTACATATGAAGCCTCTCATGGAGGATAACTCTGAGATCAACCTCCAGACTACTCTCATTTGCTGCGTCATCTTCATTTGCATTGAGAGTCTACATGGACGTTACACAGAGGCGATACGACATCTCAAGGCTGGCTGTCAGCTCCTCAACTCTTTCCGAGCCGAGATGAAAGTCGGGGCTATCCCATCCTCCCTGTTCCAGCCCACGAATGGACAAGATCCAGAATATAGCTTGTTCGACCTCGTCACCGAAATGTTCTACCGACTCGGCCAAAATGTCGCCATCTATGTGGGAAGCGACACATTTCACGATCTCATCCTACCTTTCCGAGCTGGCCACATGGGCGATCCCAAAACACCCTTTTCCGACCTCGTCGAAGCAGCTTTTTACTTGGAGCGCGTCGATGAATATTATGACAAGACTTATATCGAATTTGTCTCAGGACCTCGACCGATCAGGCCTCTAGAGACGTCGTGCATGGGCGTCATAGGGTGGGAGTTTGATTACCAGGCGGGAAAGGCCGCCCTGGACTCTTCGCGACGAGCATTTGGTGTGTGGGATGCTCGATACGAACTCACCAAGCGTGAAGAGAGATATGCGAAGCCGTCTGCAGAGGAGAAGAGTGCCTTTGCGTCTCTAGACATGCATCAGGCCGTCTGGCAGGCGCTGGTCAAGTTTGAGACGATTGAACAGGTGATTCCAAGGCATGACGGAGAAAAGATTCTACAGAAGGCAGAGGTGCTCGTCGAGATTGAAAATCGAAGACCGACTCCTGTATTCGCTTTCAACGGCTACTTGATACCCCTCCTCTCTCTAGTATGCACATACTGCGAGGACGTCGACACCCAATTCAGAGCGATATCCCTACTACGCACCGTCCGTCGGAGAGAAGGAATCTGGGATAGTCAAGAAGTTGCGAGTATCTACGAGACCATGATCATTGCTAGAAAGCAAAATATGGTGTCGTGGGAGAATCTTCCTTGGGGAATACCGCAGTTGGCGGCAGAGTTGTCGTCGTTGAATCTATCTGATAGCTGTGGTTCTACTCCGTCTAGTACGGCTAGTTCTTGTTGAAATGGTATTGGGATGGAGTTTCTGGTAGCGAAAACTGAATAGGCTTGAATACATTCTTGATGGGTACAACCGCTGTGTGAATTCATCTATGATAGGTTTCTCTTCGGGTCATCAACATTAAAGTATTGCCATCATTCCAACGGTAGCCACAAGCCAAGCCCAGTTGACCACGATGCCAACTGCTGCATTGGTTATGCCGCTGTCTTCTTCCTCTTCTGTTTTGTTCTCTATCCTGTTCTCTGTCCTTCCACCCGTGTCTTCGCTATGGTAAACCCCCGTCTCGTTCCCCTTACTCTTGTAATCAAGAGAGTCGATGCCGTCTGTGGACCCTGCGACACAGGACCCAGTTCCCCAGATAGCCTCCTTGGCCGCTTTCCAAATCGTGTGCGGGTGATACACATTTTCCACTGTGTAGTATAGGCGACAGTCGCTGGCTTGATATTGAAACTGGAGTGGCAGGTCGTCTTCTCCCTCTTGGTACGCGTTCCGGAAATTGACATTTCCTCCGTTGATAGAGATGGGGAATTGACCGGGATCTTGCGGAAGAACCTCCTTTAGCCTTTTGACCTCATCCTTGGATAGAAAATTAGTACTCCCATCAGGCTTCAACGACTGGCCTAGTATCTCCAACACTTTGCTCGTCCATTGAGCAAGGCCTGCAAACGACTGAGACTCTGCACCACGAACACCTCCCATGAGTTGCATCGGCTTCCCGTTTGGACGTCCACCGAAGGATACGGTACGGACACCGCCGACATTGGTCATCAAGTTGACAAAGGTGGTGCAAGTTGAGGCACACACGCCGTCGCCGATGATGATGATATTCTCCGCTTTGAAAGGTTGTGTCATGTTGATGGGTTGACCTCCATATCCTCGTATTGGAATAGCCTTGATGGAATTGGAAGTAAAGTTGTAGTTGGCGTATAGCGAACTAACTTTGCCTCCTAGCTCTATACCATCACCGAGGAACTCTTCTGCAGATTCGAAGCCGTTCTCTTGGTCTGGCGTGACTTGACCGGCGTACGCTAAGGGGGCATTCATCTGAGCAGTGTCTTTGCTGATGCCCGCAAACGCCTTGACTATACCCTCGGATGCTTCGTGCCGTCGAAACCTGGTGGCTGAATAAGGTTCTTTCGATGGAAATAATAGCTTGAAGAGGTCAAAAGCCCTGTCAATCTGTCCGCCTGAATTCCCAGATACATCGATGATGAGTTTGGTGTGTCCTTGTGCAATAGCATTTAAAACGATTCCAGTGGCGGTATCGGCAAACACTCGCGTTTGATTGCCAGGCAGGCTTCCCCCAGCGGTCGTGAAAGTAGTGATGAGCATCGCCGTTGTGTCATCATCCAGGGTGTAGCCATTGATCTGACTGTAAGGATCGCGAATCAGAGGCTCAGGATATCCAGAAGGTCCTGACTGCTTCGGAGGCTGCACGTAAGGCTTCGATGTATCGGGATCTGAAGATCTGTGTTTCAAATATGGAGTTTGCTGTTTGTTAAGACAGTAACTGTCAAACACGTCGCTGCCATCCTTTACAGAAAAGTCGGACTTTTTGAGAATTGCAAGAATATTTATCGCGATACTTGAGCCGTTTCGGAATTCGATAGTTGCGACATCGGTGCCTGGATATATTCCGTCCCGGTCGATAAAGGCTCCAGAAGGCGAGGTATTGCCTGTTGCCAGGCTGGGGAGAGAGTAAAAGACTCGGTTATATCGAGCATCGGGGTCTCGGCTTTTCATTGGACTTGCAATCTCCTCGAGGTATATGTTGACCTGCTTGCCATTGATGGACACAATGGGAGATACTTGAACCTCGGTACTGTTGAGAAGCAATGAGTCTGAAAGAGTGTACACCTCAGGTGCCTGAATACCATCCGTTGAGACAGACACTAACCCCGCGTCCTCCAGGCAAAAGTCGAATATTGAAAGAGTGCAAGGGAATATCGCCAGGTGACCATCGTTGGCGCTGCTGAGGAGGTCTGAGATGGCGGCATCAAACTCGTAATGACTCGCATAGTTTGTCCTCCAAATATTTTCTAAACCACCTAGAATGTCGGTAGCTGATGAAGTATATGTAGCCGGGGGATCCTTGAGGGCATCAACTGTTGAGTGCCATTGGACATGCTTGCTGATCTCCTGTATAAACTCTTCCGCAAGATCCGATCGAAAGGGGATGGAAAGAAGACACTCATGAGCCAATTGAGCGGGGACTTTAACGACCGAACTTCCACTTTCGTTGGATATGTCTGTAACGAGTGCACACGGTTCAGACGAGGAGGCTGCCACCACCATGGGCGGTATCAGCGCGAGCAGAGGCCGCATTTTGAACGAACGAACGACCGCTGACAGCAGGAGCGCCAAAGCCGACAACAAATAGAGATTTACTACGCGCAGTGAAAACCCGCTTCCTTTAAAACCTGCATCCTACCAACAGAAGAGCCTCCACCGGGGCAGTGATCCTTGAATGGGTCGACCACTTTTCCCAACTCCGCCACCACGTGTATCCCCTTCGCAAAACCCGTAAAACATTCCTTGTCCTACAGCCTAGCCTAGCCAATACTACCGTTGGAATTCTCTCGTCCTACGTGAAGAAAAAAAAAAAACCTTGATGTTTATCAAGCAAAAGAGAGAAGGCTGGGGCTGTGGAGAAGGAAGGCGGTATTACGTGAGACCAGACCCGATTTGAAGCCACAAACAACCCTCGTATCCAGGCCTCGCCTAAAAGTTGAGATGACATGCCAAGAACCAGTAGCCCAAATCTGAGTATATCTTGCGCGGTAACCTGATCGTGGAATGGAATGGCGAGCGGGGGTGACAAGGTTGATATTCCTCAATGGCTCCACAGATACATCTAAAACATGATGGGACTTTGGCGTGATCGGTGCAGATAATGCAAAAAGAGGTATTTTGATAGGTTGGGGCAGTTTCATGAGGCAAGGGTATGTGAGCACGCATCCGAGAGTTCCGATGGCAGTTCACAGTTGTGGAGAGAAGCATCTCTGCCAGTGATGGACCACAACAACCCGCAAACGTTTAGGATATTAAGGTTGTCACAGTCTAACTCATGGCCAGTTAGAGACTACAATTAAAGTTTATTGACTTAGTCTTTTGCAAATCAGAGTCTTTGTCTCAGCTCTTGTACGCAAGCTGACCACGATGCGAAGGATCTCACAAGGTTACGCAGCTACTTGCTGACGGCATATGTATGCACCGGCACAGCCCATGCCAAGCAACGGGAGCTCTCGTCTCTATTCCCCGAAAGGAATAAAAGATGCAAAATGTCCCCGAAAATAAACCACGCATTACAGGTTGCCAAGATAAGCACTGTGTCTCAACAGGTTTTCCAAATTTAAATTACCTTATTTATGTCAAGTACAATTGATACCCTGAAAGTTTGTCGGTGTGGTTTAAGAAGTGGGGTTGGCCAAAAATACGTCTCAACATCCCAACGTTTAAGAAAGAAAAAAAAAAAGAGAGAAAATAGTTAACAGCGATAGAGAATACCTATTATGAACTATAACACCTTTCTTTTTTTTTATTATCAAATTTCTAGCCGGCTTGGGTGAGAAATTATAATCTTATGAATTTTGGTGGCGTTGTTGACCTGTAGAGGCATATATCTGTACAAACTTACAGGCGGTATATTGGACGTCGTTTGAGATTGCCAGGATCCCTCAGCCATGCTTCGTGCTTGTTCTGAACATCATCCCAGAGTGTGCCATCGAGAGCCTTTTCCTTTATCCAGTACTGACAAAGATCTGCTGGAGGGAGAGGCCATTTTGACACCCTCCCGTCGTAGGCCTCGGTAAGTGGTGCTTGAACCGTGAAATTCCGAATCTTTACTTGGTCCTTGGGGTCAACCCGTTTCCATGAAGCAGAGAAACATCTCAAATCAGGATGTTCATTAGGGCAGTCGACAAGGACCAGTGAAAGATCCTTTGACTTTCGTTCGCTGTCGGCTAAAAAGTCGAACCAGTGCTTCTTTATGTCCCAATCAAGCGCCGGGGGATATACAGGACCTACCCTTGAGAAAACGACAAGTTCCAGGTGATGAAGCTGAGCCATGGCGCCCCAGGTTGACCAATATATCTCCGGGCGGTAGAGAGAAAGACGGCGCAGCTTCGGCCAGCAAGTGGCCCAGACGATTTCTTCCACTTCGGGATTCCCTGTGACGTCAATGTAAAATTCATCACGGACGCTGACGAATTCCTCTAGATTGACTAAAGATTCGAAGCCTCGTCTTAGAATCCGGCGGATGCCCTTTTCGTCGCGGGAAGCATGGAGAGATCGTAGCGGCATATCGATGATTAACGTCTTTAGCACTGGAGCTAGGACGGCGAGGATGCCATCTACTGTCCTAGCTGTCTCAAGGTCGTTGAGAGGTGATGGTGGATACACCAAGGGCCATTGGAAGCGGGGGATTGGGCTACCGCTGTCATCGCTGTCTTCTGAGCTGTCACTGTCTTCCGAGCTATCATCCTCATCGGGAGAATCCATGGGCCTTCTCGAGGATGATTCTTGAGTCTCGATCTCCTGGTGTTCTGCGCTCTCAGCAGGAGCGGTTGGTGCTTCAGGCCCAGACTCTTCATCAACTTCGTCAGGAAATGGGGCGAGGTATAATCTGGCTGTACCACGCACTTTCCAAGGATCCCTGCGAGGGTAATAGAGTGGATTTGCCAGAAATCGCATGAAATCAAGTGCTCTCTGCTTAGAGTCTATGTAAAGACAATATCGCCAGAGAAGTTTTGATGCCGGGAGGTATGTCGCCTTGCAAACTCTGGTAAACGCCAAAAGCCATTTCGTGATGGGATCAGAGGCTCGTAAGATGGGCGTTGAATCTTTTGGAATGGGAAGCTCGACGATCATGAGGAGAATTTCTGACGGTAGCTGGACACGATGTGGCCGAGCGACAGTTTTTTGGAGCTCCATCTTGGAAGTGAAGACGGCTATGGACTCCGTATGTGTGACTGTGGATATCAGCGTTAGTGTTCATCTCAGACGGGATAGAGAAAGCGATAAAAATGACGAAATATCTGTCGTACGGGTGGCTGGCAAATAATGGCAAATTATTTTTAAGCCAAGGCCCAGATGAGACGCCACCAATTGAGGTGAATGACCGCGACGGAAGCCCCGGTGCAGATTGATGCTTGATAGACATACGTACCTACGACAGTCGATAAATTGATCTGTAAGAGTATATGAGTTTCTGGAGGAAGAGGCTGGACCTTGCAGCTCGAAAGTCGATGAGTGAGATGTGGAGGGAGAAAGATTGAGCCGTGCCAGGGCCCTCTGATTGTGAGACGTGGCGCAGAGACTAAGAATCATGACTAAGCATTGAAGAAGGCTGAAATAGCCCGTATGGCACCGGCTGTTTTTTATCACTGTGTTGGCTTGGTAGAATTAACCGGTCATTACTTGAAAAATATGGATGATGCATTGGTAGAATAGGTGCTTGGGAGAGTGCAGGATGAGTTGAGATTGAGACCCCTGGTGCCTCCGATAGAGGTACCCTTGCGTCTGGCAAACTTGGACAGACACATCTTGACCATCTTCTAGCACCAGCCCTATTCTCTTTCGAATTGGTCTCAAACCTTTCTAATGCTTGCCCTTTATTTATTTTTCGTTTTGACTGTTTGATTCCGAGCTAAGGTTACCATCATCACATGTTGTGATGTTTTGAGTCCGTGTGCATATGTATGTTGGTTTCGAAGACAGGGGCCAGCAACCTAACCCGTCACTGCTATTCGACCAGAATGTCTCTCATCAGGGATTCATCCCCGCTGAATATGCAGCAGGAAGCATGAGCGAAGAGTCTTACGAATGCGCGAATAAATAATCGTACTTGTCATAAATACCAGGACTCCGCTCATGACCTGAATGTCGACCGAAGTGATCCTGGCACAACAAAATGGAGCGTCTGGAACCCGAAACCATCATCGTGAGTGAAAACAGCCCATAATGATCTAATGGCGTTAACTTTTATAGCACGCCGATGATTTCGACGACGATGATTCTGTTGTCTCGGCGGTGAGTTTCCCCGCACTTGTTTGAAACAACTGATATCACCACCACGAATGAAACAGCGGTCTAACTTGGACGAAGCCACTTACAGACTCTCTTGTATCTCTACGATCAAGTATTCTTCAGCATCAGCTTGAAAATGGACGGACCTATCACTCTATGAGCGCTGGGAGTAAGACCCATGTGGCAAACGGCTGAACTCTCACTGATCTTGTAGAATACGCGTACCCCAATGACAGGAGCGAAAATGAGCGCCTAGGTAGAGTAAAGAAACATTTTAAATGTCCGTAGCTAATGAGATTATTAGAAATCCAGCATAATGTCTGGTTGTTAACGCTCCAAGGGTCCCTCGCCCTCTGCCCCTTTGGCGAGAAGGGCGCCAAGCGAGTTCTTGATCTGGGTACAGGGACAGGGTGCTGGGCCATCGAATACGGTTCGTGCCTCACGAAAGGTCTGGTGAAATTAAGTGCTAATTGTATATAAGCCGATGCCTTCCCAGGATCAGAGGTTCTAACCGCTTATACCTACGATAGGCAACCAGCTAACTCCTGCAGGTTATCGGAGTGGATCTCAGCCCGACCCAGCCAAGTCTGTAAGTTATTTCCTCTTGATGTAGGAAAGTCTTCGCACTAATCTCGGTATTCTAGCGTCCCCGTCAACTGTTCCTTCGAGATAGATGACCTCGAGAAAGATTGGACCTGGACCAAGCCATTTGATTTTGTCTTCAGTCGTGTCATGGCTGGCAGCTTTCAAGACTATGATGCTTATATTTCAAAAGCATTCAAGTAAGTTTCCAGGGAAACCATTTTTACAGTGAAGTCTCTAATCAGCTATAGCGCTCTTGAACCAGGTGGATGGTTTGAGATGCAGGACATCGTCCTCCCCTACAAAAGCGACGACGGAACTCTCTCTCCAAACTCAGAACTATGCAGGCTAGGCAACTACTTTTGCGAGACGAGCAATCTCCTTGGTCGCCCGATTGATGTCCCGCTCAGGTACAAGACTATGATGCAAAAGGCCGGGTTCGTCGACATTGTGGAGCGCCATTACAAGTGGCCACTGAGCGCCTGGCCTAAGGACCCCCACTACAAGGAACTGGGCGCATGGACATTTGCCAACTTGGATAGCGGCCTCGAGGGTCTGACTTTGGCTCTTTTCACGAGGGCGTTGAAGTGGAGCAAGGAGGAGACCATGGTGTTTTGCGCCGAGGTACGGAAACAACTTCGGGATCTTCGCATTCACGCTTATCTACCTGTGTAAGTTTACGAATGCTGTATCTTGTCTCTGTCTAACCGCTTGGTAGTGTTGTTGTGTATGGGAGGAAGCCCGAGTAGAGCAACTTTTGGAAAGACGGCTGGTTCATAACATCCAAAGGAATACTTTTGTGCTTGTGCAAAGGAAACGCGACACGTAGTTCTTAGAGCCTACGTCCCGTAATGTTGTTTATTTCTATTATGATGTTAAAATGCGTGCCCCGGTATGAATCAAGTCTTAGTAGCTTAAGGGAAGATATCTCAACTAACCGAGCCTGAGATAGCTCCCACTGAGTTCGATATGAGTTCCCGGGTTAGGGTTACCTGGATGCTCCAATATATATTTTGCTATTGTCGCTAAGATAAGCATAATTACTTTATCATGATAGGAATTTGTGATATATATCCTAATATGCATCATTATTAAAATACAAGAAATACTTATACTCCGTATTCAGGTAGCTGACATCTTGCAGCCTGATAGGTCAGATCCCTCGCGTGACTTGCGGTCATGTCAGCCATCTTTTCAATATCATTTTCACATTAACCTCTTCACTCCGTTCCGCCGCAATCTTATTGAAAGATATGAGGCTCCTTCACACGACAAGGTTAGCCGTTGTCGAATTCATCGGCTCTCCCCCGCCATACGCAATCCTCTCACACAGATGGGAAGAAGAAGAGGTCACCCTCCGCGACCTTGAGCATGGGGATTGCCAACAAATGAAAGGATATGAAAAACTTCAGAGAAGCTGCGCACTTGCATTCAGTGAAGGGTTCGAGTACATATGGATTGATACATGCTGTATCGATAAATCCAGTAGTGCAGAACTCTCCGAGGCCATCAACTCCATGTTCAAGTGGTATCAAGGTGCCGAGATTTGCTACGCCTTCCTGAGCGACGTGTCTACAAGCATTCTCATCAATCCCACCCCCTACAGCCAGGGCCTGCACGTGATAGCAGCCTCGCAATGGTTCACCCGCGGCTGGACTTTACAAGAGCTGATCGCTCCTCGGGCCGTTCACTTTTATAACCAGACATGGGTCTTCCTGGGTTCGAGGAACGCGGCTGCTGAAGCTATTGAGCTTGCCACTGGAATATCTACTGGAGCATTGCTTGGGCAGGATATCTTGAGTATATCGATCTACCAGAGGATGCAGTGGGCATCAACCAGAACAACGACACGACCCGAGGACATGGCATACTGCCTACTCGGAATATTCGATGTGAACATGCCTCTCTTGTATGGCGAGGGAAAGAAGAAGGCATTTCAAAGACTTCAAGAAGAGATTATCGGGAAATCCACAGACCTGTCCCTCTTCCTGTGGACAGTACCGCGGGAAAAAGACCAGGGCCCTGACTTGGAGTTTCGAGGTCTCCTCGCCGAAGATCCTTCATGGTTCACCTCACCCAGATCCGACGAATTTCGCGGATTCGACGAAATGCTGCGCGAGAATGGCTCGGAAATCATACCACTCCAGGATACCGCAATGGGGATCATCAACAAAGGTATAAGTGTTCGATGGACAATCGTACCGGTTCCAACTGATCCCGCCGGGACACTCCACCTTGCCATGCTCGCTAGGTCAGGCGATGTGACAGGCGGTATCCTTATCCAGCAACTGGATCAAGAAGCCACTCAGTTTTGCCGCGTACTCTCTGATAAGGTTATCTGGCTCGATAGGAGGGGGGATACTGTGGAAGTTCTGAGCCACGACTTGTTGGGGAGCCCGGAGAGTCTACTAGATGTCTCCCTCGACTTTGGGCCGAGATCTTTCTACATGAGTCCACACTTTGACTCGTCAAGCAAGCCGTCACTTCCAGGTGTAGGCTTCTCATTCACTCAGCACAAGTGCATTGAAAGAGAAACCCGTTCGAAGGACTTCTGGGCTGAAGCAGAAGGTGCTGCTCCAGATTTCTGTCAAGATCCAGATTCTAGAAATTCGACTTGGGTTGCACGGTTTGGCCCTGAACAAGATAACGAACTCTTCCAAGATGCAAAGAGAAAAGGTGGGTCAAAGATTTTGGGGGCCCTGGCTATATCTATCAAAGCTCGAAATAAGCAAGGAGCATACATGTACAAGGTCAAACGAGATTACTGCGTTGTCGTTGGGGTCGACATCTTGGAGCAAACTATCATCGGCACCACCAACACGTTCCTGAAACCATGGATCATCAATACTGATGAGGCAAGCCCATATGAGGCTATCGCGGAGGCTGGAAACTACATCGAACCGGGAAAGTGTGGGGAGTTTGACGTTGGCGAGGGAGGTTGTAGGTGTAGCCTGCGCAAACTGACACGAGTTTCGGGTCTTTGGTACGATATCAGAATCGCGTTAGAGGGTAGCTGGGATGATTGAGAACTTCATGTGATGGATATGGTACCTAACGTGAGCTAGTCATAAAACGGACAGAACATCTCCGTTGTCGCTGGTCTAGGCGCTGTGCTTAACTGTGGTCATTTAAGCGTTCCCGTACGGAGGTTAGAGTAGTTAAATGCCCCCTGAAAGGTTTAACGCTTTATCTTGGAGATAGATATGAGTCTTCGACCGAAGGCAGCGAGAAGGCTAAAAGGGGGTCCACTGTCTTAGTAGTAGGATACGATGCTATGATAGATTGGAAATGTGTTCTTTGTTATAGTTGAAGCTCGGCCCGAGATGGGATAGCTGAGCCAGAAGATCCCCCATACTCCTTTATGGCCTCAGCTTAACAATCCAGCCTTCTTCATCCTGCTCGTCCTTGTCGGGACTAAACTGCACTAGCCAACACGCTCATGATACCATAATGAAACTGTCACGACAACTAAAAGTGTCAGTAACATCTCAAGCAAGCGTGTTGGTCATGCGAAAACACAGCATCGAAAAGGAGCTTGAAATAGTAATCACGACATGTTTCAAGGGGTGGTTGTCACTGGGCAAGTCTGAGGCTGGGCGAAAATCAAGATTGTGACGCTCCACGCTTCACCCTTCCTTAGGGTTTCAGTTCAAAGAGAAACTATACAAAATATCAATCCTCAGTTATACATGTCAATATCAGCATCAATCCAATCTTGCTCATCCTCAGGGTTAGGAAACCCAAGAGCCGCCAGACCCTTTTTGTACTTTTGCTGTGCCATCATTTCCTACGTGAAGTTAGAATGAATCGAAAACAATGGGCAAGGGGGGGCCTCAAACCTCTTCTACTGTGTCCTTGATGACATATCTCATCACTAAAACTTCATTCTCCTGTCCTAGTCGGATGGCTCGAGCAATGGCTTGGTTCTCGACACTTGGATTCCATTGGAGCTCTGCGATGAAGATTCGGTTTGCGCAGGTCAGGTTAAGTCTAGACAGTGGATGTTAGAACAACCATTCAAAGGTTAGGTTTTGGGGAAGTTACCCAAATGCTCCGGTGCCAGTGGTCATGATGAGAACTGGGATGTCATCGTCTCTTGCAAACGCGTCTAGCTTCTCCTGTCGACTAGGGATAGGACAGTCACCATCGATCTGATGATAGGGAATTCGGGCATCCCTCAGATGTCTGGATAGTAGATGAAGGGTTCGTGTCCAGCAGGAAAAGATGATGCTGTTCTTGTTAGACTGAAGCGTCTCATTTTCTTCAAAAGTGAACACACCTCTTTGTGGTCCAGAGATTCTTTCCAACATCTCGGATTATTGCTTTCATCTTGGTTGAGACGCCATCAGAGTTGAAATAGTGTTGATGATCATCCTCAGCTGATGACTTCTTGACAGGAGCGTCAGACATTTCAACGTCCTGATCTGTGCTCGTGTTTGCATTGTCACGCTGAGTTGTTTGACTCCATCTCACACACACTGGACAGCGTCCTGGAGGAACCCCCGAACCGGCCCAGCTGGACTCGGTTATGCACTCGGAGCATAGTATGTGCGCACACTGGTCCTTAAACCTACCTCTCTCTGCCCAGTTTGATCCCAAGATTGGCATCACCTGTCTGCATCCTGCGCATGTAATCTCACCGTTTCTCCCATGTGATCCAAGGACGGCTTCCTTTTCGTCCTGAAGACTTCGGCGGTGCCATGAAAAAGCCTTTTGGAATGTGCCGTGGTTACAGAGAATACGAAGCTGTAGTGTCATCTGGAACAGACCAAACTTGGAACTGTTCTCTATCTCTCCCACGCGATTCTTGATGGTGCGGACCAGAATGTTCTTGGTCTTCTCATACTGATCACGCTCTTCAGAGGTAAAGTTGAGGCGCACAATGTGCTGCCGCGTGCGCGGTAGGTCCAGAACTTCCCGTGTACGACGCAGGCAGAGAGCCTGGAGAAGCAGGATGAGACGCTCCTTCACCAGGACTGGATCCTCCATTGTGTCCTCGTAGGCTAGTTCGATGTGTCTGCGAAAGACGGAGGGGTTGTTGAAGGGATTGGCGCGGATGAAGCTGAACAAGGTTCCTATGTCGGTGAGCTTGTTTTGGATAGGGGTGCCGGTGAGACACCAGCGTGAGTTGGCGTGGAGAGAGTGACAGGCGCGGTAGAATGTGGTCGTTGGACGTCGAATGATGTGAGCTGTGGTTGTTAGTATCTGATTACAATGCATTGTATGGAAGCCTACCTTCATCTAGAACAACCCGATACCACCCTATCTTGTGGAGGGGAGAGCTTTTGCCCCTGTTCAGCTGGTACTCGGCAGATAACGTGTGATACGTTGTAACGACAATGTCAGAATCTTCAATCTCGCTGACATGCTTCGACCTAGCCTGACCGTGATACTTGATGACGCGAAGACCACTCTTGAGATGCCTAGCAAAGTTAGCGATAGTAGAGCCGAATAAGAATCTTCACTCACTTTCTAATCTCGTTGACCCAGTTATCGATCAACACTGTGTCTCGTGTTAGAAAGCATCAACTCGTAGGTCTGTTAAAACCCGGACAATGAACAACATACAAGCTGCCGAGACCACAACGAGCGTGGACCGAGAATAGTTGATCGATTTCTTGTTGTTGTGCTCTTCGTTCTTCTCTTTGGCCCACTCTTGGCCTTGATCAAGAGTCTTCATGACCAAGGCGAGAATGGAAAGCGACTTGCCCATTCCCATCTCGTCGGCCAAGATACCTCCTCCCTTCTCATCTGGCTCCCTGTATTGTCTTTTCCTTGTAATCTTGTGCTGATACCTAAGAACGAAAACATTAGCCTTGAAAAATGGTGAGTGAAAGGAATAGAACTGACTCGACGGTTCCGTCATCGTGGATAATGTCGCTCCATAGTCTGTATCTGTTGGCGATGCGGCCAGACTCTCTCTCCAGCATGAATCCCAGCGCTTCTTTTTGGTGACTATCATGTTGTCAACACTTGATTCGTAACTCGATGGACATTGGGGACAATACTCAAGAAGCTCCCGAGTGACTCTATCACCACCTTCAACCCTGTCTACGTCACGATTGCTACCAACCGTCTTATACACCTCCTCTACCATCTTCCGAAGCTGCTCCTCTCGCGTCTGTTTTCTCGTGGCTGAGTTACTAACGACTTGCTGCACAGGTTGTACCGGCACATCCTCGCTTCTGTCGATGTCGATGCGCAAGAAATGGGGATTGTCATACTCATAACCCTCTGCCATGGTGTCTGATTTCTGCAACCATAGCTTGGCTTGCGAGAGATCTTTACCGACTGTGGAGGAAGAGCTCCTCGGTCCATAAACGTCAATGTTCACCTTGACGATCGCATCGCCAGGTTTGTTTGCTTTGTCAATTACGTCCAGGAGCTTGGCGGTTTCGCCGACTGGTTCGAACTTGACATTTGGAAGCTGCATGAGTGGTAGTAGGGCTTTTCCAGTCCCAGAACGAAGATGACCGAATGTTAGTTCATCATCCGAGAACAGGAGAAATGCATGCTCGCGGTGGTCTTTCTGTTCTTTCAGGGTGAAACGTTGGTATCGAGACTGGGATGGCCCCTTGAGTCTCTCATTTACTGCGGGCATATTGCCACCCATCCTGACTTCAACGTTATACAACTGGCGTTGGCTCAAGATTAATATGGTGTAAATAGCTTTTTAATGGCCGACTTACCATGCCATAGCAAACAACGGCATCTTGGTCATTTGTTTGAGTAGATCGAGGCGTGGCTGCGCTTGACTGACTGGAGACGCCTGCTGCCGATGGGGTCTGAGAGTCCTCAAACGTTTGTGTGTCTGGCGGAGAAACAGACGAAGCCGAGCTATCGATGATGTTTGCTGCTGGAAAGAAGCTATTAGACGCGCCGTCCAAGAAGGACACATCTGACACGTCAAACCCGTAGCCAAAGCCTGGTGCTAACCCCATCTGTGGCAAGTCCTGGTTCAAGTCGATTGAGTCGACATTGATCGGGCTAAATATATCCAAGGGTTGGTCTTGTTGGATGATGGGAACATCGCTTTGTTTCGTTAATGGGTGAAGTCTCGACGATAGACGGTCTCTCGAATCTCACCTTGCTGGGTTCATGAACCCGGGTCCGAGATTCTCACTAACTCGGGGACCATCTCCATTGTACTCGGATCCAGTGCTTGTTGCATTGTCGTAGAATGTGGGTCTGTCAATGAAGGGGGCATTGAAGCTTGTGTCGATTGGAAGTTCATCGTGTCCGTCAACAGGATTGAGCAGACGTTTCAGGTTCGCCATTACGATTACTAGTTGTTGAGTTTCCTCAACGTCAAGCTAGGTCTCCATCGAACATCAATGTAAAAAGAAGAGAAGTCAGCCATCAGACACAGTCATCAGATGATGGGTCTTACTCAACCCCCCCCAAATCCATTTTACAATCAGGCTGTGATGAGGCCGCCGACAAACACACCGCAATTTCTTGTGGCGCACAACCAACAGCAAATCAAATCCTGCAAGTATGCGCGTGTGAGATGAGCTGATACGGCGAGGCAACCACTATGGGTTGTACAAATGGTTCGCGAATGGGCACGGTTACGGCCTATGGTTCGCCAATTTGCAAATCAGGCTCCGCCACCACAACTGTGTGTATGGTTGTGCCGAGGCAGAAAATGACAATTGCCTCTACAGCCCTGCATTTTTTTTTTTCTTTTTTTTTTTTTTCTTGGCAAGGCATCCTGGGCTGTATTTTCAGCTGCGCCTTTATGCGACCCTCAGTAACCGGGCGTGGCACCATTTTCCTGTCAGCTCAATTTTTTCTCCTGCATTCGGCATTTTGTAGTCTCACCTTAGCATCTTCTGATCTGTGGAGAGTTCCTTGGGATCTTATGTCTCAACAGTCAAGATGGACAGGCTCGAAGATGAAGCCGAAAGGTTCAAGAACATGCTCAATCCCTCCGACAAAGACCCATTTGCTTTGACCAGACTCGCAGATATGCAAATGGAACTGCGCAGTATCCAAACTCAAAGGGTCGATACCAAAGAGATGATCTGCATGAAGAGGCTGCAACTGTTTCTGGACGGCATGGTCGACTATGAGAAAACACTTGTCGCCATTGGCTTTACAGAAGCTAAGCAGGTGATGGCGTACCTCTGGGCATCTGTTCGATTTCTTCTCAAGGTGAGAGACATATTGTTATTGTTGGCTAATAGTTCGTGGCTAACTAGTGTTTTTCGTAGACCACGAATCCGACAGAAAAGGCATTTGACAATGTGCTCGACACTTACGAGCTCCTTGGCGTCAAGCTCATCAAAGTGTCCGAATACACGACCTTCTTTCGTGAGGTTCCGGCGGCGCAGGAGTACTTGGTCAATATCTACAAAGATATACAGACCTTTCATTCCTTGGCTTATAAGCTCTTCTTTACCTTCCGTCCAAAGCGTGAGTACTTGATTCCCCTTTTAGTCTCATGTTGACGATTTTATTCCAGTCTGGCAAAAGCTACACAAGCCCATCTGGAAAGATCTCAAGTCCACGTTCAATCACATTGCAGAGTCATTGGCTTTACATGCCAAAGACATCAAACAGTACGGTGAACCGTATCGAACCAACTGTCGTGGGTACGGCGACTCAGTGAGTGACGACATCTCCGACTCAACAGTCATGGTGAATCCCACAGAGGACGTGGAGAAGGTTCTCAACGGCATGCATCATTACCGGTTTGCCTTGAGGGACCTCAAGAGAAACTTTGAAGAAGCAGAGACAAAGAGAAAGGTTGAGATGAAGACTGAGGTGAGGAATTGGATATCATCTTCGACCAAGGTTGAGGAGCTGCAGCAGAAATTCAGCGAGGCGAGGATCTGCAAGGGTTCTGGCCGGTGGCTCTTTAAGAGTTACAAGAGAGTTTCGCAGTGGCTCAAAGAAGGTGGAGGAATGGAAGAAGACGACGAAGACAACGAGGAAAGCGAAGACAGTGGGAATAATGAAGATAACAATGGCAATGGGCGCAACGGAGACAACGCAAACAGCGAAGGCAATGGGACCGGGGTTAAGAAAACCAGAAAAAAGAAACCCAAGAGGCAGACCAAAGGGCGACTGTCGCAGTCAGCCCTATGGGTACACGGCAACAGGGGGTTTGGTGAGTAATATTCCATTTTCCTCCAGCAGCACTTACTAATGTTGACATAGGCAAGACTATCCTCGCCTCACTTGTCGTGGATGAACTTGAATCTCTCAGAAAGAAAGAAGAGATTCCGGAAGACAGCAAGACATACTACTTCTACTGCCAGGAAGAAGACGTCGAGCTCCAGACTTATCTGGGCATTCTCAAGGGCATCCTCCATCAAATGGTCAAGCAAGATGACTACATTGTTCCCCTCTGTCATGACAAGATGACTCAAGGAGGATGCGACCATCTTTCCAACGCAGACACTGCCAAGTCTCTCATCGAGACAATCGTCCAGTACAACCCCAGACAGTACATCATAATCGACGGGCTAGACGAATGCAAGACCATAGAGATTCGCCAGACGGCCGAGTTCTTCACCAAGCTGGTTGATACATGTAACAATACAAACCAGGAACGAGGGCGGCTGAGGCTCATGTTTATGAGCCAAGACCTTCCCGAGATCAAGAACTACATTGCTGAAGAGGATGCCGAGGACGCCATCATTGCTCTCAAGAGTACGGACAATGCTGATGATATCAGAGCCTTTGTGAAGAAGAAGCTTCTTGACTTCGGGAGATCTGGGGAAAGTTTGGGATTCAATCTCGAAGAGGAGGACAGGATGCAGATTGAGAGTATAATCTGTCGTCGAAGCGAAGGTAAGCTGGCCATGGAAGTCCAAGTTCTTTCGCTAACCCATCTCGTTAGACTCATTTCTCTATGCGTACCTCGCTATGGAGAGTCTCGGGCTACATCAAACGAAAGGCGAGCTGTTGCAAGAGATTAGAGAAGAGATCTTGCCTGCACAGCTATGGAAGATGTACGTTTATAAAAAAAATCGTCGAACTTATGAAGAGACTAACAGCAATAGGTACGAGAAGCTTCTCGGCAATCTGAAAGATAAGATTGAGAGAGAGACAGGTGGTGATCGTGTGTGGCAAAAGTCAAAGTTGCTCCTGGGATGGCTTGTCTGCGCCAAGCGGCCCCTGAAGTGGCATGAGATGCAGGCTATTCTGTCATTTGATGCTCAAAAGGCAGAAGTCGACTTTGACAATCTGATGTTGAAGGACAATGTACGCAAGTACCTCGGTTCCCTAGTGCACGTACTCGACGGAGATCACATTCGCTTGATTCACACGACGGCGCGCGAGTAAGTCTTCTCTGATCATCTCTTAGTAGTTTCTTTGCTAACGTAATAACCCATAGGTTTATCGTCAGCAACAAGTACAAAAACAAGTATATCAAACAAAACCAGGTTCAATGCCAGCTCACCAGTCTCTGCCTTCGATATCTGTCACTTCCCTCCTTCACCAACACCAAAGACTACGAATCATCTGAAAGACGAAAGCACGCCAAATTTGGTTGGTTCTCATTCCAAGACTATGCCTGCTCCAAGTGGTATTCCCACATCGACACTTTCATCAGGGAGTGCAGTGACATGTTTGGCTCTGATATTTCTGAAGACGGGGGAGAACAGGGCGATTTCATTGCCGCGTTGCAACTCTTTGTTGACAAGCACGGCGAAGAGATCAAGACCGAGACGCATGCTAAGCTTGAGACTGGTCACATTCAAAAGTTCAAGGACATGCAGTTCTATGACAATCTCTTTATGGTGTGGAATCACATCTACACACACCAGCAAAGCAAAGATGAGGAAAGAAACAAGGTCGGCATCCCCCAGATCGACGCAGCTCTCCTCCAAAACAGAACTGCAGTGGAAGAGTACAAGCCCGACGAAAAAGTATCAGGCGAGAGGTTCATCAAAGACTTTTACGGATTAAACCTCTACAAGTGTCGTCGAACCCTCTGCCGCTACTTCTACGTCGGCTACGACACAGA
Organism: Fusarium sp. AF-6; assembly: GCA_003947015.1. NCBI lineage: Eukaryota > Fungi > Ascomycota > Sordariomycetes > Hypocreales > Nectriaceae > Fusarium > Fusarium sp. AF-6. The sequence continues at coordinate 62,743 of NKCJ01000029.1, forward strand.
GGCAGCACGAAAAAGCCATGAGAACAGACACGACAGGCCATTCCCATGCGAGGTAAAAGGCTGCACCTCTGCACCAATCGGCTTCTCGACCAACAAAGACAAGGATCGTCATGTTCGAATCTACCATCCTGAGCTGAGCGAGGGACCTACGGTCTTTGAGGCGTTGAGTCGTCGCCAGGCTACGGGACCTGCGAGGTTCACTTGTCATCTTTGCGGGAAGAACTTTACGAGAAAGATTAACCTTAGTGGACATGAGAGGAGTCACTATGGTGATCGGCCTTACAAGTGTTCTTTTTGTGAGAAGGCTTTTGCGAGGATGAATGATTGTCGAAGGCATGAGAAGATTCACAGGAAGGATAGGTGAAGGCACTCAAGGACATGGATGGTCAAACAACAGAACACGGTCTTTAAGAATAGGACAAAGATATATACATCATCATCATTGCTTCGGCTCAAATTCAATCGTTTGTCGTTCCACACCCTCCCAGATTGACATGTCGTTGAAAACTGCGAGTCCAATCCGTCGATAACGCCCCTGGGCAACTTGAATCACGAGCAATCCTAGTCCCCTACCCTCAGAGCTGTCATCTGCCAAGGTACCTAGAAGGAGATACAAAAGGTCTTTCTGACCTAGTTCCTCCCTCCAGGCTGAATGGTCAAGATCTGGCCATTCAATGACGGACTCAGGACCAATATCAAACAGAACCTCGACATCGTCGTTCTCGATGACGTCGGCCTCAACTTCATCGATGTCAAGTATTCTGCATGACAGTACAACCTGTTTCATTGTCAAGGTCCTTACCTTGGCGTCTTCATCTTCCAGTGGACCTTTGTAGTGAATTCTACCATCCAGTGAGGCCCATGACCAGCTGGGGGCTCGCTTAAGATTTCTCTTTTCGACTCTGTCCATGTCAACTTTGTACCAAGCCAGCAGGGAAATGAACCATCGTTTCCACAGTCCCCAGATGTTAGAATCTCGCCAGAGCTTCTCCAACTCCATCGTGATTCCTGACACAGCTGGCAGTCGATCATCCGGATTTGTCAGATTCCTCTCCGTGTACTGGAGGATAATCGTCTTCCAGATGTACAGCTTCTCGCTGTCATCCGTTCCAAAGTAAGGCTCTGCTTCCTCGTCAAAGACTGTCCAGGGCACAGATTCGAGGTGTTGTCGATACTCCAAACCCCGGCTGTTGCCCGTTACGCTACGCAGCGGAACCTTTTTGCATTGCCAGAGTAGCTGGTAGTCGGAGAAGATGAGCATTCGAGAGGACAGCATGTATTCCTGGAGTGTCCAGCCACGCTCGTCGAGGGGGTGGTCAGCCTCGTAGGCCTCGGCTGAGAGATATACAGTGCCAATCTCGGCTCCGTTCCTCAAAGGAATAGCGAATTTGTTCTCTGGGAGATAGATGTTTGGTCTAGACGCAATATTGCCCAGGAATCCTTCAGACGCCTTTGTCGCGGTGCCAGCTGCCAGGGTGATGCTAGCATTCTTGTAGATGGTGGCCATCTTGGAAATCTCATGGGCTTTGTCCTCCATATCATCTTGAATGATGCACAAGGCGTCAATCCAAAGGTATCTAAAACCAAGCTCACGCGTGACCCAGATGGCGTCTTGGATAGACTGTTGCAATTTGTTGGGTCGGATCTTGGAAGTCAGACGATGCAAGCTATCTCTTCGGAGCAAAAGAGGCTTGGAGGCTGTTCTTGGACCTGGGGCTCCCCAGCAGTAGCTCAGAGCCAAGTAGGATCCATGAGTCTCAACTTCGTTGACTTGCAGCTTTAATTGAGGCTCGGGGTCTTTGGGGTTCCCGACATCTAAAACTCGAGTGGGAAGAACGGTGTCTCTGGAGTGGCGGCAGAGTTTGTGACCCTCTCTGGGATTGTCTGGACTTAGACAGGTATTGATGAGCTTCCGGGCAGCGGCGAAGACTGCCTCGCTCTTGACGTCTCGTTTCACGGGTCGCCGAGGGATGAGCGGCGCGAGAGGGTCCCCTACTTCGAATTAGGGCTCATTCAGAGGAAATGGGGTTATTTAGGAGTGTCTTACCTTTCTTGGCGAATGGGTAGATGGTCAAAACCTCATTAGAACCCTTGATTGTCCCTCGCAATATCGTGAGCAACGAGGTTTGATTGTCGGACTGACGCTGGCTTCGGAAAACAAGATGATGACCAGCCAACCACTTATCTGCCCCGAACTTGTTCTTTCCATGCCGGACAAGAAAGGCGCACAGGGTACAACCTTCTTTGGCCGACTCCTCGGCTTTCTCACGCGCGCGATGTTCGTAGCCGTCCTCAGACTGAAGCTCCTGTAGGCCCTTGTTGGTGAACAGGCCTGCACATAAGACACACCGACGTTCAGGCACGGGTTCGTCTGTGCGCTGTCTTTTTCGATTTGGCAATGATGTTTCGGGCATGGCTGTTTGATGAGTTGAAGGAGAGGTGGTTGGGCACCGGTTTTCTGCCTGTGAGGAGGGGGTGATGGAGTTTTGTGGCACACTACATGGCCCCCACGAAGGTAATAAAAAATGCAGTGAAGGTCTGTCGTCGTCGAGGAAAGGATTAAAATCGCAGTGAAAACTCCACACCCCAATCAGAGGGACCGTTAAGTGAAGGCGTGGAGCACCATAACCGTTAATTATGCCAGGGACAAGATACCTTTCTACAGTCAATCCAGGTCATATGTTGCTTCACAAGAGACCAAGCGGCCTTTCCCCTGCAAACCTAGTCCCATATGAGCGAATACCTTATGAGCTGAGTACTCCGCCTGCACTCTTAGGCTTCCTTGTTTCTAGATACCTAATATTTATGAATGGCTGTTCTCATATAGCATCTACATAGTTTAAAGCAATATTTTCTCCGTTACAAACATGATATATTCTTGCTACACAGGTACCTTGTTGAAGCTGATTATCCTCTCCAAGAGTCGGCCCTATTTATAAAATTTCTACTCATTCTCTCACGACAGGTACTCGAATCACTTTTATAACTTGACTTTTACAATTCACAATTGCTTGCCCTTAGTAAAATAGCTCTCACATTCAATCCACATGCGTGCTCTCTTTGCACTTGGCAACGATACTTCTGGCTGCTAATGAGGGATATGGCGCCTTTTGGTAGTCGGGGGTTGTTCCCTCCGACAAGGTCAAAATTGCAGTGAAAGGCTCGTAGGTTGGCGGTGACCGGAATTCGCAGTGCAAGTGGCCCGAAATGCTACAACACCGAGGAAATTATCAAGGGCATACAACAGCTCATAATCTCTTGGAAGAGCTTTAAATTAACCTTGAAAGTTTAAGCTTCAAAGCTAATAACACGAACCTAGTCCCCACGTGTAATACATAAACTCGTCATCTGTCTGCTTTGCGAGCCAAACCACCTTTGGAGTGAAACCAGGCATCTTGGAATATTCCTGCTCGGCCACCTCTTCCCCCGTCTCCAAGTTGGTCACCACAATCTTGACATCAGACCCTCCTGACAGTTTCTCTTCGAATTCTCCCGCGGGAAGAACTCTCGTTGCAGCCGGTTTGCGACATCGACCAGAGTTAGGCGGCCCGTCGCCTTTTCTTCCTCGGCCCATGCCAATCCGTGTGACCTGCCCGATGAAATCTGGATTCGTTGTGACATCTGGCACTAAGGACTGTGCACCGACTGTGAAGACATCGATCCGGTAGCTGGAAGTCGTACAGCCGACTTCAGTAAAGACCACGAAAGGTTCCTTCTCAACTGGGCTCGCTGTTGTAGCCTTGATGGCTCCGTTACCTTGCTTGGCCTCTGGGTGCCCGGGAATACCGGCTGGTAGACTAATAGCCTGACCACCACTAGCACGTGGAGATACAATACCCTGCTCCGCTGCGGATTGGGGCGTGGCGACATCCGGACTGGCAGGAGCAGAATACATGTATCCCAAGCTGCGCGTGTCTTTGGCCATGTCGCCGATGGTTGTGTAGCACCATCGACGCGGTTCATCATAGCTGATGTCCGTGCCGTTGTTGACGAAGGGTTGGAGTGGGAATCCAGAGGTGAATTGGCTCTCAGGGTGAGTGTCGATGAAGATGCCCGCAAGACGGTCCATGTTGGCGTGGTAAGACAGGAAGATGGGGTCGAACGCGGTGTAGGTATTATCAGCCTGGTTCTTCGTCATTAACGCCTATGTAAAGGTAATTTGCACAGAATATCATACCATGTCTGGCCCAACCCATCCGTGAAAATTGTCATGAACTTGCTCAAACAAGCCGTCAAAGTCAAATCGGTACGGATAAAGCTTATTCTTTTGATGATCCGAGAAAGTTGTAATGTACGCCCAAGGCACTCCAGATTGCTCAGCTGTGTGGGAGCTGGTATAAGTCGACTGCCGTAATGCGTGCTCTATCTGCCTATGGTACAGCTTGAACAGACCAATCGTCCTCTCCCAGTGTCGAGACGATGGGCCTTCTGTGAGCGTGGAAGAGCGAGTCACAAACTCGCCTTTACCGGACTTTGAATGGCCATTCAAAGCCAGGGCAAACTTGAGCGGATTCGGTCGCTCGCTCTTATCTACTGGATGAATGTACTTGTCTTCGAGAAACATGGGAGGAATGCCTGCAAATGGCGACTTGGGGTCCGCGGCTTCAGAAGCGTACCCATTCCAGTATGGAATTGGGAAACCAATCAGCTTCTCCACGTAGAGTAGATAGGCACGATGCCAGAGGAAGGTTGCCTCTTGGTAGTGCAGACACCAGTACGCATCTGTGACCAATGTTAGCAAGAAAAGGGGAGCGCTATTCCAGATGAGCAACTTACGCAACTGTCCAAGCTCCTGCCACTTGGACCCGAGGGCACCAACTTGAAGAATATCATCCAACTTTGACTGATAAACTGCAAGCTCTTCCCTGCTGAGACTCATAATGTCCCTCCTAATCTTGAAAGTCTCCTGTGCATCTATCGGCTTGGGTATCAAGATTTCCGGAGATGGAGAGTCTGATGAATCTCGCGGGAAACCTGCATTCACCCAGTTTCGGAAAATCTCCAAGGCCTCCTCAGGCCAGTAGTTTTGAGGATTCCCTGTAATAGGCATGGACTTGGTCCGAAGGTGTCGGTAGATACTGACGGCCCTCTCCTTGACATCGTCGTAAGACGCAAGGTTCCAGTTGCCCCATTTTATCATCATGGCAATCCAACCTTGACCCTTTTTTTCAGGGTCTCCGGAAACCCAGTATGGGGTTTGGATGAGAGGTAGAATGTCGTCGGTCCAATTTGGACTCTTCTTTGGTGTAAGGATAACAGGGGCGATCTTTGTGGAGGTATTGCCATTAGTGGTTTTGGCGGTAGACTTGATAGACATGAACGGACAACCCTTGGCCGGGCCCGATCCTCCTCGGGACGTAGTTGCTTGGCAGGGTGCAGCAAGTCCAGAGGGTTTAGGCAAAGCATCGATGGCGACAGGAGCTTGACTGGGCTCATCCTCTTTGGAAGGCAAAATCTGAGGATCGACCCCCGACAAGGTACTTGTCCACTTGCTCAAAAAGGTCCGGCCGCGTGGTGGAATGTCCCGGATTGTGCCATTGGGTGCCATCTCCAAGTACATGGGCACATTGGGATCAGGGTACTTGAGAGCGAAGGGCATCGTAGGACCAAACTCATCCAACGGCAGTGGTCTATAGATACGCCGTCGAGATTCGGCCAACGTCAAGTAATCCTCCAGTGTGCCCACGGGGTCTTTCTTCATACGGGCTTGTATAGCCTCAAAGTATGCAAGAATTGCCTTCTGATGCGTCTCCGGCGTGGCATCAAGAAGCTGAAGAAACTCGTACTCGGGTGTATCCGTGATCTTTGCATTAGGAGAGCTTTTCACCTTTTCGACAAAGCGAGCATCCAGATCATACTCTTTTCCATCGAATGTCGTGTCGAGAGGAACGTACTGCATCAGGATACCTCGCTTCCAAGAGTAGATGGGGTTCCAGAAATCGACCATCATGATGGCGTTGAACGTCTGAGCCGAAAAGAGGCCGATGAAGGATTCAGGAGCCGTGCTGTCTGGGTCGGGCAACTTCTGGATGCTTTGCATCTTTTGGACTCCAAGGGCATCCTCATGCGATGAATGGAGGATATTGAATGGTGAAAGTCCCTCACTGTTCTCCTGAAGCTTCATGAATCGCAAGTTTTCAAACTTTGGATCGTCTCTTCTATCGCCTCCGAGGAAATTCCAGGGGAGAGTGATATCAGCCTTCTCACCGTCACCTGCCAGCACGAGAATGCACAACTGCAGATTCTTGACAGCTTGCTTGTAGTCACTCTCATCAAAGAGTATCTGTGGGAGTTTCGGCTATACAGTATCAGCGACAGCTATCAGAAATGTAGAAAATCAGCTCACCATCAGGTTTGTCGAGACAGTACTCAACAGTTCACTATCATAGAAGTGGTTCGGAGGAAGGATGTATTTCCCTCCTGACCCATTGGATAGCGCAGATCCAATGTTGATGGCTGTAGTGAGGAACAGATGAGCAACCCATCTTGGAAGATTGGACGGGTTTTTTTTATCTGGCCTGAACTTGAGAAGTAGTCAAGCAATCTGCGGGTGTCAAACCAGCGGTCGACTCCTCGTTTGATGTCATCCTCGAGATCTCCCGGGTTGGTGTTGATTGCAGAGAGAGGATCGTCGTCTTCTAGAGTAATCCAAGGGAGATTTTGGAACTCCTTGACATCGTCTGGGGAGAGGGCGTTTTTGAAACTGCTCGTCTCATTCCCCAGCCAATGCATCCAAGGCCTGTCTGTCTGTCAACAAGTATTACCAACGGTGAAGATTGAGAGACCAACTCATGGAGTTCCTTCATGATGCACGCTCCATTCACGTGTCCGTTGAAGGGTCCAAGGTATGAAGCGTCGCCAAATGCATCCCGAGAGTGGCCAAAGTAATTCCAAGCCTGGTACTCACCTGGCGTCTCTTTTTCAAAAGTATGCCTCTAAGTCACATTTAATCATGAAACCTTCACATGGAAAAGACGTGACTTGCCTGGTAAAATCTGAAAGCACTTCCATCCCATGAAGCCACCTGTAAGAACTTGTACTTGTTCATGGGGCGACTGCTACCAACGATGAAGAGAGTCCACTCATCAGGGCTGGTGCTGATAGATTCCTTGTGGTTGAGCTTTACCACAGTCAAGAAGCGGAGGGAGGGCGTGAGCCATGTCCAGTCTGGGCGTTTCTTCCGGCTGAACCAGCCAGCATCCGCCACTGCAAAGGTGTTGACGTCGTATTTGGGCTTGTCATTATTTCCATCTGCTCTTGGTGAGCCAAGGACTTGAGACCTTTGGATACGCCAAAAAGGAAAGAGAAAGAAAAATGAAAAGAGAAGCAAAAAAAAAAGGAACTTACCCCAAAACTTCATCACCAAGTCATGACAGGTAGAGACCTTGGAGTTGTCTCCCTCCTGCAGCCATCTTCCGAAGAAATCAGTGAAATTCTCAGCAAGAAACTTGCCATCGGCCAAAGTGTCTTGGTCGAACGTCCCATCACGGGTGAACTTTCGCCAGTAGAGTTGTGGTGGTGGTGACATGTTGGGCTTGGCGTTTGGGCTCAAGATGTTTGCAGAGTTTGAAGTTTTTCGACGTCCCTTTTATCTAGGTAGTCAACCGCGTAGAAGGTCTTACACAAATTAGCTATTCACGAGCATTTCTTTATTAAGCTATAGCGGTGTAGGGCCGAGAACCTTGGATGGAAACGGTGAAGGGAGGACAGTCGGAAGGCGCATATGTTACTGAGACATATTGAATATAGTATTTCTTGGATTTAGTGAGGCCTTCTACTCGGAATCATCACATGTTTACGGCGGTGTAGCTACGATGCAACTGTTGTAAGACAGACCACTCTCAACAAACAGGATAACCGTCCAAGTTGGGATAAGCCGCCGTTGCGATACGGAGATGCAATTCCTAACCATCACTATGTTGGTATGCAGACAGACAATCGATCTTGTACCCCGCTCCAGGAGTGAGAAGATGATACGCTGCGATGTGATGGCTGACACAAACTATCTTCGGCCCCATGCGGGCCGTTCCAGCCATGCCTTCGCCGGTGTTCTGGACCTCCTTGGCACATGTCTCAAGTTGACCTTTCCATAATCCATAATTGGGTATCTGCTCGGAGGTTTAGCTCCTGGTTGTCTAATATGTCTATCCTCTGTTTGCGGGGCTCTTGAGACTCGCATGTTCAGCTCTAAACCTAGTTCATCTCACGCTGATCTCTAGAGTCTAGATTCAGCCAGCTTCAGGCATCAGGTGGTGACGAGACATTTCACGAGGGTTGAATTCGGGTATTGGGGTGCTGAAGGGTTGACTTGACCTGGAAAGTTCGTGTTTCTTGCATGTGCCCTCAGGATACAGGGTGACCGTTTCCTTCAGACAGCTGACAAGTCCAACTGAACTCCGAGTAGATAAACATATAAATCTCCCAATAATCCTCAGATGAAATACCCATTCAACTCCTCAAGCATTTATTCCATCTTCACACTCACCCCATTTGTGCCTCTCTCACCATGTCTGAGAAATTCACCTCTGAAACGATTCCCTCTTTTGACCCTCCCGGGTTCCCCTTCCAGGATGACAACCTGACAGACGACCAAAAGCAAGAGTGGTCTGACACCGTCTCTTCTTGGATGGACGAAGAGATCAACGCCGGCTATACGGATGATAAGGGTGTTTTCCACCGGACACCGGGAGGCAGGGAACCTAATTTATTCAACCGTACGCCGTTGACGCAGTTTTTCAACGGCCGTGCCACTCCTTACAATGTCAAGAGGAAGCCGATCTCCATCAGCTGGCCCGCCTTCCCAAGATTGGTAAGTTCCGCATGTCAAACTTCTGTGACCCGCCACAAGGCTTATGTCTGAAGGTCGCAATTCACCACGACAAGAAGGAAGACGCGTGGAAGTGCGCAGATGAAAACCGTGACCAACAAGACGAGTACCTTGAATGGACCGTGAAGAGGAACAAAAAGGGCGACATCATCTCTGTCACGTTTACGTGCGAGGGTCCTGAGGTGAATATCCTTGCCTTCTAATCCACCTCTCAAATACTAACACACATACGTCCTTTTCTAGTACTGGGACCTCTTGGCCAGGCATGACAAGAACAAGCTGCTGTCCATTTACAAGGCGTGCAATCCTGGGTACGCTGATCAAATGAAAGTTAAGGACTTTTTCAACAGTCATGATGGAAGCTACAATCCCTACAACCCATGGAATGGCATCGATCATCTGAGAGACTCTGAGGATCTCAGCAAGGGCTTCGTCACTACCAACCCAGGCTGCATCATGCATCTTGCCCAGCGCAACAACACTCTAGCAGCCGAGGTCGATATCGCGGCCCAGGCGACCGTGATTCGCAAGGACGCAGATGGAGAGGACATTACTGACAAAACGAAGCTCTGCAACTGCTCTCAGTACGGCCAGCCGTCAAGAAACTCGGATCCTCAGGTTAGCACCTACATTTTTGCTCAAGAAGACGTTGAAGCTGACTCTGTATCCCATAGATTGGTATTTCGATCAATGGGCTTGCACGCGATGGCAACAAAGTTTCAATTGCGAACCCTGTCGGCATCTACATTACCGAGTTCGATACCAGCAACTTCAAGCTTGAATACGGATCAGGAGATCTCAGGCCTATTCCCGATGGGACCTTCAACTGGGTGAGGGGAAACATTGACCACAACATGGGACTCCGACTGCACATTGAGGTTCCCAAGGGCATCATGGGAACTGGAAACAAAGAGAGGCGGCAACTCATCGTCCATGACATTGTCGACGGGGATGGTCATAACATTAGGTACGGTGGTCAGTTTGCTGATGTCATCCGCATGTGTGTCAATGGCGTCAAGATCCCTGGTGGTGATCCTGCCCCTTCTCAACCCTGCCCATGCGGTTCCAAGGCTCCGAAGGATGGGCGTTCAATGGTGGCTGCCGCACCTCCCCTGGATGAGAGTGTTCGTGGTCGGCGTCCCCCGATCAAGACCAGGTACTAGTGTCAAAACTTGGCTTCACTCGGTGCTGCCGTCTTAAGATACTTTCTCTCTAGCTTGTTCGAGCGTAAGAGAAGAGTATTAATATCTGAGCATGGGTTACTTCAACAGGAATTAGATAGTCAGGTAGCTTGGACTAGTTCTGGATAACAATCAAAACACTCTTTCTTGTCGGGGTGAAACTTTTTCTTTTTTGACTTGAGATTCCCCTAAGGCTTTTGAGAGGCCTTAAGAAGAACATATAAAGTTGAATTATTCGCCATCATACCCACCGCCAACTCTCTCGCAACTATCTAAACCTGCTTCTTATACTTTAGCTTCAAAACCAATCACAGCTCATCCCTACCAACCTGCTTCTTGCGTTCAACACAAGTGAACTTTCCGCCCTTTGTAGACCCCGTTAGCGGATAGGGGCAAAGAGGGTTCTGCTCCTTGCTCTCCTGACCGATGAGCGTGGTTTCAAGCGTGTCAGGTGCAGCTCCATCCTCTACCCAACGTCGTAGGGCATCGAGTGCATGAAGAGGGTGCGCAACTCCTGCTGGTGCCGAGCAGTGAGTTCCTCCAGGGACCTCAAAGAAGCGGTAGTAAGAAGCCGTGTCGACACCTCGGCTCTTGTCCAACTCGCTCACGCCGTCGTAAAAGCGTCTCATGGCATTAATGGTAATAGCCTCATCGCTAGTCCCGTGCCATGTAATCATCTTCTTGTTGGCCTTGCGGAACCACTGGAAATCTTGGTCACCAGCACCAAACATGCCGTTGTAGTCTCGCTGGCTGTCGTGGAAGAGTTGAGAATATTGCTCAGCTGAGTGGGTCTTGGAGTTAAAGGACGGGTCCTTCTTAACAAGTAGTCGTATCCAGTCGGTCGCGATCGTGAATGGAATCCCATGAGTACATTTTCCATCCTGGCAGAGAGTATTGGCGAGCCCCATCATGCCAACGGCCGCAGTGCCTGGTGTTGATCCGGCGAAGAGACTGTTTCCCTCTTCATCCTTGGGCCCTTCAAATATGGCCTTCAAGACTTCTGCTGCTTCCTTGGAAACTTTGCACTTGGTTCCTTGGGACTCGAATTCTTTACCGACAACGCTGCTTGGATCGAACTTGCAGAGATCATCTCTTGAGATGACGCCGTCCTCCACTCCATCCAACTTGTCGCATTTTTCGATAGCAGCGGCCTTCAAGGCCTCAAATTGGCAAGCATCCGGGTATGCTCCGAGCTGATTCATAACAAACTGCGGCCAGTATAAGGCCAGCAACAGTGATGGAAACTCGATGCCTGGGCAGCTAGCCAAGATACCATCGAAATCATCAGGATGCAACAGAGCGCTGGTGATGCCCTGTCGGCCACCAGTAGAGCAACCAGACCAGTACGAAAATGCGGGAGACTCGTCGTAGTAGTCTTTTGCAATATGCCTGCCGATTATAGCCGCCTCATGAACGGCACGGTTGGCAAAGTTGGTGAGCAGTGTCTGGTTGATGTTGCCGGGGTTTGGCATCAACCAAGCGTCTGCGGTCGAGAACGGGTCATGAGCATAGCCACCATCGCTAGCTGCTGTCACGTAGCCTTTGTATGTGAGAGCTGACATGGCGTCGTCACCAATCTCTCCAGTAATCCAGCCTCCGCCTCCAATTCCGACGAACCGGTTGTTGTAGTTAGAAAGGGGGAGCCACACATGGGCGTGGATAACATCTTGATCGCCTGGGTGAGAGTACGTGACTGTGACGTTGCAGAAACTGACCCCTTCGGAGCCAATCTCAGATGATTCGGGCTTCCATTTGGAAAAGCCAGTATAGCCTTCCACCTTTGACGCTGTCGTCAGGATGTGCTTTGTGCCCAGGATATCAGGGAAGGTAAACATCTCTGGCACGCATCGATCGGACGCAGCATGTGTCAGAGCAGCGTTCAAAAGAACGGGTAAAGTGAGATAGGGGGTCTTCGAAAGAGACATGATCAGGTTTGGGAGGCAGCACGACAGTTGCTGAAGGTCCAAAACCGAAGGTGTAAAAGTCGGTCAAAAGGCTGGGGAACAAAGGATGGGGGTTGAGCAGGTTATTTATAATATGCTCACTGTTTCGTATGCATCCTGATTTGGATCGTCCCCTGGACAATGCAATGCCGACGCATGGATTAACTCCACTGGGATGCAGACAGTTACCGCCAAGTACTATACATGCGACCTTGGAATCCAAACATAACACCGGATCGGCATCCATCCCGGTGTTTCTCGGGGCGGGTTGTCTAGTTGAGTCCGTGACCCTCGGCTCCCGGCTAGGGGTCGGATTCTATACGATCATATTACGACCCAAGTCGGCTCTGCGTAGGTAATAGCTCCGGGTAGGCCGAGGGTTATATGTCTGTGGCCTGACGAGTATGACATTGCTGTGCCAACTGCCTGAACTGATGTAGATGGGCAATCCCCACGTTCCTTTAGCCAGGCCGCGCGGGCCGCGGAGCCCGCGCTCAGGAGTATTGTTACTCCCCAGCTCCTTGAAGAAACTGTGAAGATTTCTTGCAGTTCTCTTACGTTAGAAACAGCCCTAGAAAGTCTCAAAAGTCGATATTTTTTACTAGTAACTCTCTTTTTTAGACCTCGCGAAAAGACGATCTTCTGGCTCAGTTATCTCGGGCTTCAACTACAACAAAGAACACATTTCTAGCGTAGAGGCAAATACACTGACTCGGACTTGGAAATCGGGAAGGTGATTCCATATTTACGAGGTTAACTGGGAAAGCAATTCCAGATCAACTATGAAAAGGGGCTTGTGCTAACTAGGAAAGTAATTCCATTCTCGATCTTGTGGGTCAATCTTCTAGCTCAGTTATCCCGGCTTTGACCATAACAAAGAATACATTTCCAATACATCATGGCATCATATACCAACGCTAATACAGTGGTCTTGTAATTCCATGCTCACTGTGAAAACATTCCTTACAGGCTGAGACTCGAACACATTATTCTAACCGGACCTTGGAGCTCTCTGCCACCTTAACGATCTCTTTCATGTCCCTTACCTTGGCGCGTATCAGACTATCCTTCTCATCGTATTGACAAGCCAGAACCGCAAGCGCCGATGACTTCCACAACGGGACGTTGCGCCTATTGCCGACGATGGTCAGGACAGTCAGGAAGAGTCCCGCCAGCTGTATAAGTATCGGCCAAATTAGCCAATGCCATCGAATCGAGACAAATATCCTGCTCTCTACCCGGTCTCCTCTAGCTAGCATCCCGTTGGGCCCGTCGCGTATGTAATCGGTCATGCTCATGGCCATGTTTTGGAACACCTGAGAAAGATCCACGTCTCCTCCGAGTACAGAAATGAAACCGGGATTTGGATTATCAGAATAACCCTCATCCCATCTTGATTTGAACTCGGCTGAGTGGAAAATTTGGCGCAATGCTATCATGTCAAGAAATGAGATTCTCAATGTTGGCGAGTTCTCTATCTTTGATCCATTGGACATCACCTGCCACTTCCAACAACTCCCACTTTCCTCGCCAACTGTAGCACATTCACCATTATCCCCCTCACTGAGATCGAACTCACGAATACTCTGGAATGAAAAGGTGCTTCCATTTGCCCGGGCATTCGAATACTCGTACGCGGCGGGCTGGAGAGTGCAGTCAGTTACGTTGATGTTGGAGCCGGAGAATCCAGGCACCTCGGCGGTTGCTCGATAGACGGCCATTTTTGCAACTTCCACGTTCTGCGATCCAATATTCGGACCAAAACTTGGTCCTGCCTTCGTGGTGTTGATCTGAAACGTAGTGTGACCTTCTGAAGGTTTGGACCATGTCGAAAGGACTACACCTGCCGGAGTGGTCAAGTTGCACAAACGAGGTCCACGTGGATAAAGACGGCTGCAGTTTTGATGCTTCAATGTATAGGCAGTGACGTTTGTGCATACGCTCTTGAAGCCAAGAGAGACGTATGATCCATTCCAATGACAAGACCCGCCACATGCGAACTCGGGCTGGCTATTGAATTTGTAGAGACCCCTAAGTATGGCGGATTGCATCCCGGGATCCGGCGGCTGAAAGAACATTGTCTGGTTGACGAGGGGGACCCAATTCATGTTCCGATCATATTTATGCGCGAACCCAAAAGTCGCCCCGTCATCCGGCGTGACAACGTCGTATGCTTCAAGGCTAACGACCTGTTGAGCGAGAGGTGCGAGCCCAAGCCGAAATATAGTGATCAGGGCGCCAATGGTGGCGAGGTTCCATCTGACGGTGAATAAGAACTTGACTGACCCAAAGGGCCCTCGGCTAGCCTCGTCAAACAATTCAAGGCGAGATAGCTTTCGATGGCCGGTTGCAAAGTGTAGCCATTTAAGCTGGCTAATCGAGGCACTGACACTGTGCATTATCGCCGCGTTGCAGGCAGTCGTGAGAATAGAGATGATGGCGTTGAGTGAGATTGGAAACTTCCAATCGGAGAGCGGTCTGTCATTCATGTGACAGAAGATAGAAATGATAGCCCCCAGCAAGATCAGACTGCCGAAGCTGGAGAGAATCTCTAAACCCCAGCCTTCTGCTGACAACGTTCTGCACTGTTGATACTCGACTTGGAGGGGATTCTCCCTTTGTGATTTGGAGCCTGACGATTCGTACCCTGCGTCATCAAGTTCTGGCATTGGATGATGTGCTAGTGGTTGAAGGCGGCCGTGTATGTTGGTCATTTCAGCTTCCCGTGTTCCTTACAACGGTTGAAGATAAAGGGGTCCTTGAAACTCGGTGGGCAGGAATTAGGATTTGTTCGGGTTAACGTTGAAGTAAAACAATTCTAGGTCCCTAAAAGACCTTTTGTAATGACTGCTTGCTGTGTGAGGAGCTGACTAAACTGAATCACAAGGAATATGAGATCATAACAGCGGCTGAGCAGACTACCCTGGCCAAAGTCGAACGCAGGGAAAACAGAAGAATAAGACCATGGAACGCTGCGTGACGAAATGATAGGATGAGCCACAGCAAGGGCTGTGATAAAATTCCAGCCCAATGTCACAACCATCGTATTAATGAGGCTCGTTTTGTTCCACATTACACCATATCCCGACTTTTTTTCAGCTCAGGTTGTACGGCTGGGAGGACAGTTGGCCTTCGAAGTGGAATTCGGGCCGATACCGTGGCTGACGGCTGGGAGCTGGAATACTTTTTAATCCCAGAGGGGGGACTCAAGCATTCTGATTAGTAAAATAGATGCCTACTGACAACTATAGTCGGGCCTAGGTAGAACGTGCTGTCTCAGGCTCGCGATGGAGGACTCTTTGAGCCAGCAGCCTGAAAAGATGCTGGTGCTTCATCTGTAGCAAGCAGTTCCGAATGATGAAAGACCTTCCCCTCAAGCGTCCGCATAAAGAACTTGACCCTCGTCCCTCGTATCTTCCCCCCATATACCCCAGCCTGAGCACTTTCTGAAGGCTCCGATATAAGCCGATGAATCCTCCTTTCTTCCGGTGGGAGGCCAGGACATGCAACCGGCATTGGTGATAGTTGTCCCTGATCATCCAATATCGCCCCGTGCTCAATCTCGATTAACCGTCTTCCGATAACATGCATTATCTGACTTTCCCAGGGACTCTCCTTCGGTACTCCATGTACTTTTATCAACCGCAGGGCTTCTAGGCGTGTGGTCAAATCTCGGCACTTCATCACGATGGAGAAGAGCATCGGTGTGAAGGCCATCTCGAAACAGAATACCAGCGAGCGTTTGTTGTTTCTTTCGACGAGTGCGGACTCTTTGACTATTCGTTTGAAATTGTCCACGTGTTTGTCGTAGCCCGATTCCTCGGGGCAAAAAGCCATGCGACCCCATACTTGACAAGTTTGGTGACGCATGACAAGGAAGCTTCTTTGAAGTTCCGTCACGGCTGATGGTTTCACCTTGCTTTCCCATTTGTCGAATAATGTCTGCCACTGAGCCAAAAGCGCCTCGGTTCTTTTTTGTTCTTCGAGGAGGCGAGGATTTACTTCCTTATGCCTCAAATCACCGACACAGTACTCCTCGCCCCATCGAACAAGACGCACCGTTCGGTTGAAAATATCGTCAATCATCCCTTGAGCGTCTGAAAAGCTTGAGAACTCTGCTTCTCTCGGTACCTGATATTCGAAAACATTCAGGTCTGGAAAGTTGGCAAAGTCTCCACCAAAGAACAGTGGGACTGCGCATAGTCGTCTGAACATGGGTGCCAGGTGTTCCGTCACCCATGTCTCGGATATACACTGCTTTAATATGGCAAGGCCGTGGTTGCAGTGTTGAACGGCCAATCCCTGGTTCGACTGGAGGAGTTCCATACAGACAAAAAGAAGACAGACTAGCAATACCAACGGTTGGTTGTCCATCTTCTTCAGTTCTTGTATTGCCGTGTTGTAGTGTTTCAGGGCGACGGTGTGTTGTGGTTTCTTCCCAGACTGAACTTCGGCCTCTACTTCTTCGTAAAAGGAGCTGATTGCAATGACGGAGTGTTTAACAGCTGGCTGAGAACAGCAGATCTGCATGACAACCTTTGTCCAGAACGAGGGTTCGATGGGGCCGGAAAGTGATGGTCCTGCCACTTCACAGAAAAACTGCAGGGCTCTCGCTTCGGTCTCGGTTCCGCCATATTGGTAAAGCATTCGAGAATCGGCGGGATCAGGGGTCCACGGTAGTAGTAACCTATCACACTTCCGTCGAGAGTCGTCCAAATTAGGAGTCCAAGGCAGCATATACCCATCACATTTGCGGCCAGTCTTTTCACACCTCTGACAAAATGGCTTAGCCTCGTCACACTTGACCTTGCGTATTCTATAGATCAGTAATCAGCTTCCCTCTTTCCAGCCACTTGCACACATCGGCCAACTTACTTGCAGGTCAAGCATCCTGTGCGGACCTTGCGGCTGCCCTTTCGCGCCATGGCGTTGGAGGTTGGAGTCCGAACGAACCTGTGAGACTCTGCCGAGAGCGAGGGGTATATATGGCAAGTGGAACGGAGCTCGGGGCCTACATGAGCTACCCAGCCAATCAGGATGGTTAATTTGACAGTTTAAAGTGCGAGGGCGACATGGATAATAAGAGTCCGAGGTGGCCAATGGTAAGATGAGAACGTCTGCCAAGACGACTCCACCTGAAGGTTCTGTGACATCGCGTAGGAGCGGGAACTTCGGTAACGGTCGAGGGATTCAAATCTTGTTTAGAGAGGAAATAGGCGCCATCGGCAAGGCGGTTCTTGCGGTTGGGCTGCCGACGAAGCCATCACAGCCCTATGAGAGTTGGCTGCAGTACCGGGTTAATAGAAGGTGCATCTAACACGTGGAGAAGCTCCACCCACCTGTCTTCAGTGCTTGACGTCTAAGAATATCTACAAATACAAACAATCCAGCCATACTTCGCCGTAATAGCACACGACATATTAACCCGAGAGCCCGCAAGCCTTTACCAATCACTTCAGCATGCTTACCATTGAGGAAATCCATACCTTTCGGGAACGAGCATCCCGAGTTTCTCTTTAGCCACCCGGAGCTGGGATACCCTAGGGCACCCCAGGCTGCACTCTGGTCATTTCACCTCGATCCTTCTTAGCACCTGGTGACCTGCGCAAAAAGCCCTGAGCCCCTTTTTATTTGGAAGCATTGAATTCTACCCCATAGGCAAGCAACTTTGACAAGAAAAAGAACCAACTTGTGAGAGCCAACTGGAATTCATCTCGGCCGAGTCCGCATTTTCTTGCCTAATCCGGTAAGTCCCGCGCCGGGAGTCAACCGGAAGCGCAACCTCGAACACTTTATGCTCAGCGACTGAACAACTGTGTGCATTCACGCCATAAGAGGGCCCAGTTTCCTTTTTGAAGCCACATCCACCCAGTAGACATCCTCATCTCCACTATCAATAGCGCTCCAGATGTCCTTGACGAGCTGGTAATGCTGCTGGACCTTGGGAAGAGGAAGGACATGTGTGTAAGCCGCCAACCGCGACTTGACAAAATTTCGAGCGCGAGCTGTCTCTATCGATGCATCGAGTATCGATCCGGAACCAGGGGTTTGATTGTTGCACCGCAGCTCGCCTGACACTGCGACCATGACGAAGGGTTGGATACATCGCGTGAGAGACTCGAAAGGAATCTCTTGCAGGATCCGGACAACATGTGTGGCCAAAGAAGTCAACCATGCACTTCTTTCGTGCCTGGTGGGGATTTTTGAAGCCTCTAGTGGTAAAAGGACTTCGTCTCTGTTCCAAGGCCGGTAACGCCGCGTGAGCAACTCGGGGAAAACACGGTATAATTGTCAAAGCCCTGTATATCGGAATGCTTCATCCATATACTGGAAATGCGTCGGTGGGGTGCTGGGGTCGCCGGGGTCTACAATGCATGAAGCCTCTGCCGCAACGAAAGCGAGGAGTTGTTGCTCGAGGCGACTGGCCTCCTCCAAGGTATTTCGAAAGAAGTCGATCTGATGCTCATTAGTGAATAGGACGCTTGGCAAGCTTGTCCGCACACTAAGGACCAACCGCCCTACATCGGCCATCAGTTGGACTATCTCTCGAGAAATCCCATTCCAAGCATGGGGGAATGTACGGCCAGTCAGCTGAGAAGGACTGACGCATATCTGTCGGCTCAGGTTTCTCCCATTTGTTGTGTCTGGTAAACGCAAGAAGCATCTTCCAAAAATCCAATGCTTCCTCCAAAAAAGACCAGCTAAACTCGCCATCCGGCAAGGACCACGACGAGATAAGTGCTCCAGCCTCTTGGAACTTGTCAGTTGCAAGGTCGTGAGGGTCAAACCAGCTTGAGCTGTGGCCGAATAAGAAGGTGGCCAGAGCATGCTCCTCCTTGCAGATAGGAGATACTGAGTTTTGTTGCAGATATTCCAGAGCACAGGAGCGTTCTCCAAATGCCGTAGAGGCGAGATGAGGAAAACTCTCTGATAGGCAGACGGCTGCCATGCTCTGCATGATGTGATAAAGAGTCCCGGAGGATTGCCACATCCTCCCGATCATGACACGTAGCGAGTTGAAGCTATTATCCCAAGTACAGTATAACTTGATGACTTCTTTAAAGAAGTAGTCGGTGAGCGCTGATGGTAGGTGTCGCAACTCGGACAGGAGGAGCGGTGAAAGCTGATGGGAGGTATCAACAGCTTTATCTGACGTAGGATTGGAACCATGCGCAGCGGGGCTAAGCGTTTGGTTGGCCGAGTCTCCAATATCAAGGTCGAAACATTGATCGAGGAGGCTTTGGTTGCTAATATTGGGGTCCTCTGGTAGGAGATCAAGCACGTCGTAGTTAGTCTCGAAGGGCAAGAGGTCGCCCATTGATGCCAGGTCGAGGTCTTGTGGGAAAAGGTCGAATGCATTATAGAGGCTAGGTGAAGATGATGTAGGTTGTTGAAAAGAGGTGGCATCTTCTACCGAGGTCCATTGTCGGAGTGATGAAAAAGGATGGTCAAACTGGGTATTTACCTCCCCGGTAGAAGAATTCTGAATTGGTGCTTGAGAGGCTTCATTTGAAATAATAGGAAGAAGAGGATTTATGCTCTGACTGGGTTCAGAGGTCGCTACACGGTCCAGAATGGATCTTGATGGAACCTCGGCCCTCCGAGAGCGCGGGCGTGTTTGGCTAGTTGGAATTGATGCTTCTGTGACCAACGGACATTGAGCGAGTATCCGGGGCATGGCAAGTCTTTCTCTTGACAACGTGAACAACCTGGCTTCCTCTCGTCACATTTAATCTGACAATCAATGTCAAGTCAGATGGTGATCCTTGTTTGTTCTAGGGCTCCTTACCTTCTTGGCCTTGCACCGGAGACAACCATGTCTCGATTTTCGGGGAGGCGCTTGCATGGCTATTGCAGAAGTGATTTTCTATAGGAGGCAACTGGCTGCATATATCCCAAGGACAAGTGAATCAGGTTTGGTTGATTGGATGGAGGATGTTGATGTTAGAAATGAAGAGGTCCCCGCTCGCCTCCATCGCCGAAACCATCGCGACTAGCTTCCCCATCACGTGCCTCCCTGAACGCGCTCCAACCCAACTACCACATGATGAAATGCCATTGATCAAAGGCCATCATTATGAAGTCTCATTCCCCAATAGTTTGCCAATTTCCTCAGCTATCGCCATGATGCCTTCCTCTGTCAATCTTCGACCAATAATTTGCACACCCACTGGTGCACCATGATAAGCCTCCGGATCGTCTATTCAGACCAAATTAGCAGTATCCTACGAGTCTTTCGAAGGAAAACTCACATTCTGCCTGAACAGTGCTGTCAATATCCGTTAGGGGACGGAAAGACTCATTCTTGACGTCGACGGCCTTATCGGCAAAAGTAACCGGAATGACAACGCTTGTGAAGTCGAGGAGGTTGATCACACTCGAATACCCGTAGTACTTGAACTGGTCGTGTCGGATGGTTGCGGTCGGTGTGATAGGCGCGATGATTGCGTCCAGCTGCTTACCAAGCTTCTCTTCCAGAGCTCGAATGGCAGCCAAGTATTCGCGCTGGTAATTCCACTTCTCGAGATTTGCACTCCACAGCTCGTTCATGTCCAGCTTGGGCAGTGATGGGTTGATCAGATCAGCAAAATTGGGGATGTCGGGTTCACCGGAAGCCTTTAGCGTCTCAAACACATCCTAAAGGTCAAGTTAGACGGGTATCAGGGTTGACTGCAGGGGTTCCTACTGTTCCGCCATCTGAGGCGTAGATCTTGTTGACGAGATCGACGGCATACGAGTGCTTGTAAGGTTCCCAGGGAACAACCGTGTGACCTCCTTCCTTCAGCTTGTCCACAACTGTCTGCACACCTCGAAGGATGGGAGGGTGAGGAAGGACCTAACTTATTAGCTGAACGTCTCTTCCGCCGATAGAACCAAACTTACCACTCCATCACAATTGTAGAACCCTAAAGTCAAGCCCTTGGCGGAAATCTTGGCTTTGATGGCGTCTTCTTCGGCCTGTCGCCATGGCATCGGGATCACCTTGGAGTCATACTCCCAGGGTTGCTCTGCAAGAACTGAGGTCACAAAGAGTCGCATATCCTCCACTGAGTGCGTAAGTGGTCCACAGACGGAATGGACGGTTTCTTGTCCTTCCATGCTGTTGGCCATTTTGGCGTAGGGCAAACGCCCGTGGCTTGGTCTTAGGCCGTAGAGAAAGTTGAACGCAGAGGGCACTCGAATAGAGCCACCTTGAACTGTTAGCGAATCTCCTGCAACGGTCTTCATATGATGAGGTCAGGCATACCGATATCAGTGCCAACGCCGATGAGGCTGCCACGGAACCCAACCAAAGCACCCTCTCCACCGGAACTACCTCCACAAGACCAGTTCTTGTTTCGGGGGTTCAAGGTTCGGCCGATGATGTTATTGATAGTCTCGCACACCATAAGACTCTGGGGAACACTCGTCTTGATGTAAAAGACAGCTCCGGCTTTGCGTAAAAGGCTAGTCAGGACCGAATCTTCCTCGTCATACTTGCCAACCCAGGCTGTGTAGCCCATGGTGGTTTCAAGGCCCTACTACTGTCAAACACGCAAATATGCATTTTGTGATTGAAGAAATACCTTGATTCTGAGCTGATCCTTGAGTGAGATGGGCAATCCATGTAGAGGTCCCACAGTCTTCTTGTTCTTGGCAAAGTATTCATCTAATTCGCTGGCTCTCTTGAGGGCCACCTTCGGAAAGAACTCGTGCGCGCAGTTGACCTGAAATGCAATCAGCATTATAGTTCAATGTCAGATAGGCTCTCGGACCAACCAATTGTTGGGCGAGCGCGGCTCTCTTGCAGAAAGCAGTCGTGACAGCGACAGAGGTCAGCTCTCCAGCAGCCATCTTGTTGACCAGTTCAGTAGCGGAAGACTCGGTGATGACGAGTTCCTCCAAGGTCATGATGCCGCTGTCTTTGGGGAAATTCAGCATCGAGCCATCGTATGCGGGTACCTTGACGCGCCATTCAGCCGGAATGGACTCGTCGATACGACGCTTCTTGTCCTTGGCTATCGTCTCCCAAGTCATGGTGTCTAGCATGCAGAAGTGGTGGCCTATTGCAAAAGATGACACAGTTGATCCTTCGAAGGGCAAGATTATACAGGAGAAAGATTAAATTGAGCCTCTGGGGCCAGAGAACTTGCTTTATACCTTGAGCGTTCTTGGCAGATTGTACATTGACTGATAAACACCCTGATAACCCCGCACTTGTTGTCATTGTCCATCACTCTTGATATCAGGACGGACCGGGCCGGCAGGGTGCAACATTTCCCTGGAAGGGCGCTGTACATGTCATTAGTCGCTAACTGTTGCCAACCCCGCTCTTGGTGCACCACCCGCAAGAAACTGCCTAACAGAGACAAGATGCCCACATTATCTTAGGGGGTGGGGGGCCGAGGAGCCGAACACTACATGGATGATGCTGTAAGAGAAGGACTGTAAACACGTAGTGGTATTAAATACTATCCTCTGGCTTATCCTATTACGGGACAGGCTTCATCTATAACAAAGAACACAGTAGCAACACATAATTCCTAATGCTAACACAGTGGCATGGCATTGAATACATAGGCTAGGGACCTCACTTCAAGAAATGGGAAGAGCCCATGCAGATATTAATTCCACAACTACAAGTCTGCTCAAAAGTTATCCTATATAAAGCCTTTGGCTTTGTTTAGATCCGGACGGCTACTTCAATGGAGCAGGGCATTAGGGAAACATTTCCTTCGGTACCTATTATGAGACGAAACCCAAGTGTGGCCACTTTCCCTCTGCTAGTACCGGCAATTTCCAGAAGCAAGTCGATCCAGGGAACCCAAGATCTCGTCAGTATGAATGGCAGAGATCTGCGTACATACCTAACAGGCTTGCCGTCAAGAGAAGAGTTGCCTGTGGGTCACAGTTGTCTTGTCTCTGTTGCTCACCTGAGCTCTTCTCTCGCCTGTCCAACCACGCACGCCACGTATCATTAACAATCTCTCTCCCCCTCAAAATCCCGAGCGGAATCAGGCTGCACGGCTTGGGTAGAGATGTGGGCGCGTCGTCAACGAATGAGAAAGCAGCTTGGTCTGACTTTCAGCTGAGAGCCTGATGGCTTTTTCTTTTTCTTTTTTCCCCCGCCGAAGCTTGTTTCGAGACCTTTTCAACACCGAAACGCGTCTCTAATTCCTGCAAATTCTTTCTCTGCTCTCGTGAATCGTCAAGCACTCCATGGATATACTATCTCTGTCGGAGTATGCCACCCAGATCGAGGGCGAAACCATCGCCGGCATCGAAGATCTCAGCCTTGAGGAGCCCCGCACGACTGAACGCCAGAAATGTGTTGACTGCAACAAAAGACACATCCCGCGTCGGTTCGTGTATTGCGTTGACGGCACCTGGATGGTCGAGGATGGCCCAGAAGGTAACATACCATAATCTCTGCACTCATCGTTTTTGGATACACTAATATGGCAGTAGGCTGCTTTGGGAATAACCCTTCCAACATCTTTCGTGTGTACCTAGCAGCAAAGGAAGGCCGCGTAACGGACAAGGATGGGCGGGAGTGGGAACAGGTAATTCAAATACTGGACAGTTCCGTTTCATATCTAACACTCGCATCAATCTTAGAGGAAAGGGTACTACAGGGGCCTGGGAGCGAGACAGCCCAAGTGGAAGAAGTACTGGCAGGGAGGGTCAAGCGATGGTTATGAGGAACTAATCGCAGAAGTCTACGAGGTGGGATATCCCCGCCCCCTAACTCGATGTTTTTGTACTGACTTGTTTATCGTGCAGCATTGTGCCAAAGCATGCTGTCCCTCTCAGGACGAACTCCTCCTCTTCGGGTACAGTCGCGGTGCTTGTGAGTGCCCCCACCCCCCTTTCCGCCTCCCGTCGTTTCTGCGAAACTTCCTTAACAACCTCAAGTCGTGGTGCGAGCGGTAGCCGGGCTATTCAATGGCCTCGGTACCCTAAAACGCGGCACTGAAGGCTGGGACGACAAGCTGGCCGAGGGTATGATTTTCTGTAAGTAACAGAGAAGAGCTATCGTCGGCTAGTCATTGCTAAGATATAGCCAACAGCTCCAGGTACACCACATGCTCTCCACGCATTCAGTTTCTTGGGCTCTTTGATACAGTCAAATCAGTTGCCTTCTTGGATCCCAGTGGCAGCTTCAGCTGGCTCAAGAATACAATCGCCAGACCATTGTTCCAGAACAACCACTATGACATTCGCCAAGCTAGCAACACTCATCACGTCCGACATGCTCTAGCGCTCCTTGAACCCCGAGACAAATTCACGCCCGAGAGGGTCGAAAATGAACAAGGAGTGAAACTTCCGGCTAACAATGCCTCCAGGACCTGCCTGGAAGCGTGGTTTCTGGGGTTCCATGCAGACATGGGAGGCGGCTTAAAGGAAGACGGCCTGTCGCTGTGGCCCCTCCAGTGGATACTAAGTGAAGCTGCTCGCTATGGCCTCTCTCTAGAGTTCCAAGTGTCCGAACGCCTGGTCGAGTACGTTCAAGACCCGATGGAGTATACCATGCCGGGAGACAATCGTCACATTCCCTTCAAGAATGGGGCTACGGTTCGAATGTGGGATCTGAATGAGATGTTCAACCGCCCAAACTTTCAACCAGCCGCTAATAAGCCTTCTGGGCTCACAGCTCAGCTGAGCAACTCGGAAAGGCAGATATCGACTAACGAAGAAGCTACTTCAGGTAAACAAGCTATATTTGAACCTCTATTTGGGAACTCAGAGGTGCTAATTTTCGTCTGGTAGCTACTATTGTTCATCCATCTGTGTTCTGGGCCGATGACATGACACCACTTGGAATCAATTTTCTCAACCCCCTGACTTGCGCCAGTACAATCCGCCAAGCGATCAAAGAGATCGACATCAGACCTGAGTCTCTGTACTGGAATCTGCATCATACTCGAGTTGTCGACCTCGAACGCAGCCGCCCCAGAGTTTTGATCTGCGGGCCTTCTGGTGTTGGAAAGTCCACTCTTGTGAACGAGATCCTTGGTCAGGAAGTAGTGAGTCTGGTCCAGTATCCACCCTCATAACCTCACATCGATAATAACTTGTGCATTGTAGTCACTCGCAAGCTCTGGTCTTAACTCTGTCCGGCACGAGATTGACACTGGGCTTACCAGCACGACACCGGGAGAGAACGGCAACAGTTTCACCTTTCATGATGCGAATGGTTTTGAAAGGGGGTTAGAGGAAACCCTCAGGAGGGTTCACAGCTTCATCAAGAAGCGTCAGGAGGCGACCACATTTGAAGAGCAACTGCATTGCATCTGGCGAGTAAACCAGTAGTCAGTGCATGCCAAGGCTAACCTTTGCGCTCAGGTACTGCTGTAGTTCCGTTGCTCGCCTGGAGGAGGCTGATCGCGAGTTCATCCGGTCGGCCAGTTCTTGTGGTGTCCCCTTCATTGTCGTCTTCACCAAGTACGATTTCTTGAGACGGGATTGTTTGAGCGAGGCATGTCGCCAGTACTGCCAAGAGCATCCGGATCAGCCAGCATTCCGATCCAGTCGAATCCCAGCCGACATCAAGGCCGATGTCGAGTCCCGCCGAGATTCTATCTTGGACTCACGGTGTCAAGAGCGACGGTGCCTAGTGAATGAAGTATCAACGGGACAGTGCGAAATCTGCTTTGTGACTGTTGAAGGCATGTTCTCTCTGTTTCAACACTTTTGCCTCAGCTAATTTGTTTCGAATGAATGTACAGATGAGGATGCATCTCAACTTGTCCAAGATCTATGTCATAAGACACAGGTGTTCTTGAGGGACGACATCCTTATTGGAATCCACAACAGGGCAATGATAAGATACCTGGAGCAGACTCTGCAACAGGCTTCTCAACGACTCGTAAAGACAGCCAAGCGGATATACTATGAACATCAAGAGCATAAGGCCAAGATCTTGATTAGTGATTGGCCATTCATTGTACGACGCTGGCAAAGGAAAATGGAGCGGGTTCTGCCTCCAATTTACCGTGTCGACGTGACCGTAACGGTTACAGTCAATGATGCCCTCGGCTTGTTTTCAGCGCTCAACGCCATTAAACAGCCACCAAGATGGTGGAATCACTACCTTAGTCAAGCTACAACCGACCTCGTTGTGATCGGTGGCGCTAATGTCATTCGTGCCAGTAGTGCTATGGCCCTGTTTTTCGCGAGCTCAAATGCTGCGCTGATTGTCTCCCTAGGTTTAACACATCTCATAACAGAGGCCTCGGCTCGCTCTCTTGAAAATTATTTCCTGCCTCGTAGTGGGGTGTTCATGTTCAGGTTTCTATTGTTAGAGGCGGCATACACAATCCTGACGCATGAGAAGCTGTTTTGGCTAGGAATCCAGGAGATCCGCTCGGAGGAGATACTCGCACGAGCAGTCATCGAGGTCGTGAAACAATCGCAGGAGATGATTCGATTTTCAGAGCAAGTGGACACCAGCAGTTTCGACAACTTCGAGGAGACTCTATCGAACTTGGTTGCGAGAATACGTCCCAACTTGCGTCTTGTGGCGGAATAGATGATCGAAATGGTTAGCAAGGATAGGTTATAGATTGAATTACATGAGTTCATCATGGCAGGGACTATTTTCCTCTAGATATTATGATATTGCCGATTTTTTAGCTACCGTGGTCTCTTTGTTGTAATACTAGTTATAAACCAACTAGTTGATATTTTGGGGTTTATCTTGACTGAAATCGAGATGCATATAGGTCCAATAATGCAATGCCAATCAAAATTACGTTAGCATTAGGATACGTTACGATGATATGTCGATATTGTGTTGTTTGTTATAGCTGATGCCTGATCCTTGACAAGATAAGCCACAAGATAGCAATAGCCATCAGGGCTCAATACCTAATCTCTGAAACAGAAATCAATTTCCAGAGCCAAAACACAATATGAGACTGCGAAGTTATTCGATCTGGAATAACTATGCTCCTGGATATAGCGAATATTTGAACCGCATAGGCAAGATAGGGGGAAATCCAGGTTATCATAACCACATCACACGTGAATGGATTCTCATACTACTCTACATCATACTCATTTCCCATACAACCGCCAAAACTCCAAATCTTGTACACATCTTCATAGCCAAATGGCTCTCATTACCTTTTTCCAGTTTACTGGCTGACACTTCCACAAGGACCACTGTGGGAGTGGGTGTGCTCACTAGACCTCTTGAGCATCTGAGCCTTATCGGCGTCCCATCTCCGGGAAGCCTTGTGGACGCGGGGCAGACTCTTGAAGCTCTTGGCGTACTTGGCGACAGAGTTGGCAATGCTCTTGGTGTTGAGAAGGTAAGCCTCCTTGTTGAGGTTGTTGATGTCATCACCCTTCTGGTGGTAGTTGACGTCGTAGGCAACACCCGCCTCGCCCCCGAAGAGCTTAGCCTCCTCCTCGGTCTTGAGCTGCTCGGCGCCGGTGAAGAGACCGCCAGAGGGGATGCCGTTCTCGATGAAGGCGGCGTAATCAGATCGGCCACTGAACTCGGAGGGGACATAGGGCTTGCGGTTGGTCTTGAAGAACTTTTCAAAGTCCTTCTCAAGGACGTCAGAGCCAGCAGGGCCAGTGAGGTTGAAGGCGTTGCCATCACCGTCGTAGATACCATAGACGTAGTTGGGGCTAGCAATCTAGTACAAGTTAGTATAGATTTAATCAAAGGCATGAGAGTCAACCTACCATATCAAAGTTGAGGTAAGCACGGATCTTGTTGAGCTCAGTCTCAGAGCCGTTGATAGACTTGATGTAGTGGTAGGATCCAAGAAGACCAAACTCCTCAGCGCTCCAGAAACCAAAGCGAACGGCGTTCTTAACGCGGAACTTGGCCAGAGCCTCGGCAACCTTCAGCACACCAATGATACCAGAACCATCGTCGCTGTAGAATATGGTTAGTTAACGGTACCCTCGAACGCTTTCATAGCACTTACTTGACACCAGGGCCGGCAGCCACAGAGTCGGAGTGACCTCCCACAACAAGGACATTGTTGTGATCACCCTCCTTGGTCTCGGCAATGACATTGTAGCTGACACGGTTCTCAGTGGTAGCATCAATGTCAAGATCGACGGTAACATCGCCAGCCTTGACAAGCTCAAGAATAGCCTGGCCCTCCTCCTGGCTGATGCCAACAATGGGCGCGTAATCGCCGAAAGCAGCGCCGAGCGTACCAGCCAAACTACCGGGGACATTGTTGTACACGACAACACCCGCGGCACCAGCTTGCTTGGCATTGGTCGACTTTTGGGCAAAGGTACACTCGCCTCGTGACACAAGGACAACGTTGTCCTTGGTCTCGGCGGGGAAATCTTCGACAGCGCATCCGAGGTTGGAGGCAACAACAAGAGGTCCCTGGACGGTACCACCGGGGGTGTAGGTCATGATGGCGGCAGCAAAATCCTCTCCGTTGACCTTGAGGGAAGCGGTACCCTGTGAGTAGAGCTCGGTGAAGGGCTGCTTGACCACATCGTAAGTGCCGAGACCCTTGAGGGTGTTGTAGATGTAGTCGACGGTGGCATTGTGACCACCGCTGCCAAAGGCACGGTTTCCTCCGTTGGCATCAGCAAAGTCCTGGAGCTTCTGGGATCCGGCGAGGAGGCCTTCGATGTTGATGAGCTTCTGCAGCTTCAGCTCGTTGACCAGGGGCTTCTTCTTGCCGCCGGCGCTGACCAGTGAAGGCGCGGCCAAGGCGTAGAGGGAGAGCGAAAGAATAGAGGACTTCATGCTGGGCTGAGGAGAAGAAGATTGAGCAGCTACCTTAAGAGACAGGAGAGGCAGTGATGAGCAAAAGGATTTCCTCGAGCGTGAGAAAAAGGCCTTTTATAGGTGAAGCTCTGTTATTATGCAGATAGCTACAGTGCCTCCAAGCTTCTCATCTCAACTAACTACCCTCGGTCCATGGACCTTTTCTTCATGCCCTGCATGGCACTTCTGCATAGCACAATATATGGATTGCACCAATCAAGTAAGCAACAGGGTCACGGCGACCATCCCAATGAGGCAGTTGTAGGGATGCGCGGGACGATCTGTCTTGGCGAGCGAATCGATTCCCCGCCGCAACTGCCTCTTCCAGGAACTAGCGCCGTGCTCAAATCCCACGTCGCGTGGAACTTTTGGCGCATTCGCAAGTGTGACCTTGGTTGATAAGGGCAGGTCGCAAAGGCCCTGGTGGCTAGGCGCCCAGAGATAGGCGGTGCGGTGGCGGTGATATGAGTGGCTCAATCGGTGTGGTCTGGGCACTTTTAAGCATCATTGTAGGGTTATCTGTTGTGACCGCAGGGATGTGTGCTCGTCACCGCGGAATGAACTGATGGGAGGACCGGGTGCTCCGAGCGGAATTTTTGGAAGTGTTACCAGTCACAGAATGGTTCCTTTGTTTGCACTAGACTTTTCGTATCTCGAGGCCCCAGTCACTTTAGATACGGTAAACTTTGTCTGAACACACCGACCTGCCTTGATTGTGTGATGATTTGAAAGCTGCTCTGTTTTTTGCTCAAGGACAAGCCCCGCCCCCCCTTGTTCCTCGAGACCTTGCAACTTGTGGCTAGTGAACAATGAAGGCCAACGCCTTTTTGCGTGGTTGAGGAATAAGCCTTGGGCATTTTCGCGACCTTGGCATTTATGAGGTGAGTCCAACCAGGATGTCGTGATAATGCCTTGCTATACCCAGAAGGTATTCTCTCTCACAACAGAGCGCTTCAGGCACGCAAAAGCACAGTGAGGAGAATACTACTCTAAAGAAAACAATTCAGTGACCATAATTCTCGCTCGCGAATGTGTATCAGCCGCTTCGCACGCCGCCGTCATTCATATACGCAGTTATCAGTGATTTTTCTTCGCCAAAGAAAATAATTCACAGATGTCCAGTGTTCCAAATCAGTGTAGGTTAGCATTAGTTCAATAACCGTTATTAACGCCTAGGGCTGATTGGTGATGACATATTCAGCGACGACTCTAGGGTCGCTCGTCAACTTAAGCTTAATTCAAGAGCTTAACTCAAATCTATATCTAGACCCATGACCACCAGGACTAGCCAATAACCACACACAGATTTGCAGAACACCATCTCTACAGACTTGCACTATTTACATATTTACGATGTGTTACTCCACCCAGCCTATCAAGGTTACCCGCCCTACCAGAGCCACCGACCCCAAGACGCCAGTCGACATGGCCAATCCCGTTTGCGAATGCCCTTGCGGTTGTATCCAGACCGTCAAACCCCGACAAGGCAATGTGTGTGCCTGGTGTCGCGTTTACCACATGGGAGGCTAGATCTTGGGCATATACGCACATGGATCTCCTTGCACACAGATCAGAAACAGACACGGTTAAGATAGGAGATTAGTTGATCAATCAAATTCAAATTCGGAGACCTATTATTCGATTCAGAGGTGTTTGAAGGCACGCTAGGGCAATCCAGTGCATGAGTTGTATCTATTGGAACCCTGACTCCTACATATGCATGCATGACCATCTGCGAGCCGCCTGTGCACGTGAGTATCTGCCTTGCTCAGAGCCTAGTGCCAAGCGTCCTTCACAAAATAAGCACTGCCACGTCAGTCACAGTCGTTCCTTTTCAACCTCGAAAAGTCCAAATGTTGATGCCCCATCACCTAAAAACACGAGCCAAGTTCCCTTCGTAATGAACAGACAAGAGACCAACCGAATAGGCCGCGATGGCTACTCCACGAGACTTTGCGAGAGATGCCAGGGCGCCTGCTTTGATGACAGCCTCAACGGAGGCTCCATTTCTCTATCACAGGAAGACGAAGAGACGCTCGAGTTCCCCTCAAACTATGAAACATACTCCTCAGGGAAAGGCGCAATTTTACCGGCCGAATTTGAACTCTGCGACTGGTTGCCCAAATTGCCCGTCTTATCCGCCTCGACGGAATGCGACTTTTGTTGCTTCCTTCGGTCGGCAATCATGGAATCCAAAATAGGGTGTCAAGCCGAGGCACGGGAAATATGCCTCAAGATGTCCTATGGGTGGTGGCCTGAAAACGAAGATGACTTGGGATTTGCTCTGCATGGCATGGGTATTGAGATATTCACCCCTGGGAACGAGGATCCCATCCAAGTGTTCGTTCTTTTTCACAAATCATACTCAAACAGTCGAGCTAATCACCGTAATAGACTAAGGTTCACTATTGACTCGGAAGATGGTGAGGTTCACAACTTGTTAGTTTTCCCAGTGACAAGATGCTGACACCAGTGATGCGTCTAGAGCAATGCAAAAGATGGCTACGAGTGCACCCGACACCATCCCCAGATTTCCTCAACCAGCAGACAATAAACGAGATGATGGTCAAACTCGGTCAATATCCGTTGCCAGACTCAGACTTCTTTCCAACTCGCGTCATTGACCTTGGCGCCGATCCAGGGGGAGAAGAGCTCAAACTTGCGACGAAACATAAGTGTCTTGACCAACAGTACGCTGCTCTTAGCTATTGCTGGGGAACTCCCGAAGAGGCAAAAATGCAGTTCAAAACTTTGCGATGCAATCTTCAGGACCGACATTCCGGCTTCAAACTCTCCGAGGTATCCCAAGTCATCAGAGATGCCGTGGCGGTATGCCGGGCTTTTGATGTGAGATACCTCTGGGTTGATGCCGTCTGTATAATCCAGGACGACAATTACGATTGGGAGCAAGAGTCTGCCCTCATGGCCATGATCTTTAAGAGCGCTTACTTTGTGGTCGCTGCGGCCGCATCCAACTCATGCAACGAAGGCTTCCTCTCCTTGACCAAACCTTTCATCCATTTGCCATTCCAGTCAAAGCTCAAGCCGGGCATTCAAGGATCATACCGTCTCTTGCCAGTGTCTTCTCAAGACTTCTGTCACCCGGCTGTCTTCTCCACTCTTGTAACGGAAGATTACCTATCATCGAGGTGGCACACCAGAGCCTGGGTTTACCAAGAAAGAGTGGCAGGGCAAAGACTTCTTCTCTTCGGGCGCACAGGAATTTCGCCTCTCTTTCAACAAGATCCGGATACTGTCATCTATGTGCATGCAGGAGAAGGAAACTTCAACCAGAAAGGGTGGTTCCGAATAGTGATAGGCTTCTCATCGACCCTATTAACACGTCAAACGGACCGGCTCCCAGCCATATCTGGTTTGGCCAAGCTATACCAGGATATATTTCAGGATGAATATCTAGCGGGACTATGGAGAAGTGATCTTTGGAGAGGCCTTTTCTGGCAGTCCAACGTCCCAAGGTTCTCCCGTCAGGAGCTCATTGCTCTCTTGGAGTCGCCAGATCCATACATTGCGCCCTCATGGAGCTGGGCCAGAGACCTCTGCTCCGTATCTGTTTATTTCCGGCACATTCTAGATCTTTGGCAGGAATGGGAAGAGCTATGGCAAGAGTTTGTACTCGTCGACGTCAAGATGGATCCGGTTGGATCTAACCCGTATGGTCAACTACGAAACGGCCAGCTCACATTGCGATCAAAGGCTTCGGAGGTTCCATCCAGTTGGGAATTTGAAAGAAATCTTAAATGCATTGATGACAATGAGAGGATCCAATTGCGGCCTGACTGGTGTTTTTTTAGGCAGGAAGAAGCGAATGCCGTAGGACTCACCTTGTTTCTTCTCGGAAGTTGCATAAAAGAAAGACCATGGCAGTGCTATTGCCGCGAGCTCAGCGCCAGTACGAACATCCTAAGCGAGGAAACACTCCACAACATTAGAGGGCATATCGTGGCAGACCTTGGGGCGTTGGATCTGGGAGATTTAGGAACACGACATGGCTTGTGCTTGCACTGCAAGGAGCAACTTGTCGTATACGGGCTCTTGTTACATCCTGCCAAAGAACCAGGCAAGTTCTTTCGGGTAGGAATCTTTGTTTCGGATCCCAACACACATGTTCTTGGGGGTAGTAAGCTTTGTAAGGATTGGGAGACCAGAACAGTCGAGATCATCTAATCGGGCGGCACTCCACTACTCGGTATTTCAATGATGTATTTGGCCAACAAAAAAAAAAGATGTTTTTGTTTTATTTTACAATGCTATGGCATCTGAAGGCAGTCGATTTTCTTAATGATAGGGACTCATCTTAGCGTATTGTGTTCAATCTACGGCACGCCTGTGTTGTTAGTTTCAACTTCTCCAGCCAGCACATCTCGGGGAACAGAAACTCACATCTTCCAAGCCCTATCCTCCAATCCATCCGGCCGTCCCATATGTTCAAGCGACAGCATAAACATGGTCAATTCCTGGTGCAGGCTCATAGCGACCGCGTTCAAAGCCTGTTGGTGCATGATCAAACAATGCACGAGCCTCGTCCAACCTGTGCCCTCAAGGGGTCGGAGGAAACATCCTACGGCTTCGGAGGCTCTCAAAAGTCCTTGGATCTTCTCCTGGCCGTCGAGGCAGACATCTATGTATGAGATGTTTTCGCTCATGGTAAGAAGGGTGCCATGCATGTCGACTGGGAAGAGGATTTCAATCTGCCTGATTATCAATTCGAGCTCACTTACTTCCTGAGAGGGTTCTTCAGTGAACGGCAGTGGGGTAAACATCAGGTTATGCTGATGATCGACAAGATTGAGCTGGTGGTTAAAAGCCATTGTTAGTTAGTTGCGCTGTGCTGGTGGTGGATAGGCGAGGATCTGTTCCCGATTTGCGAGATGGGGTTTCAAGTTTGACTCGACATCTGCGTAGGGTGGGATGCTCTTTATAGACACCTTAGAAAGAATGTCATTGACTCAATGAATGTGAACAAAGGGGTTGGACAATTAAAAATCTGCTGGGCTGTGACACTGGTCTAGGCGTGAACTGCTGAACACTTACTCGGTGCAGAAGAACAAAGCCCTTGTAATCCAGGGCCTAGATATAGCGCGGTAGGGACAGGCTTTTGGTTCAAGATGGAGCAGATGTTCGATGCCAGAACAGAATCACACACACTACCAACACAACAAACAAATTAGCTTGGAATGGATTTGAGTCAATAGCTACACTGACAAAAATCAAGCCAGCACGAAGAAAGTCTCGTTGCCAATGAATGAATCACTGGAACAGCCGCAGAACTACTCATGACAGTCCAAGTCGCCGTGATCAACAAACGCTAGCTCTTCAGAGCCTGCACGATTACAAAAGCAATCCGAACTATCACTATTTCCCGAAAAGCGTCTTTTCACAAGTCATTTTGACCAAATTTGTGCAAAATGATGTGTGATGTTGTCTATTCATATATGTACAGGCCACTACTCCTTCACGTAGCTCATCTCCAACATCTCTCTATGCCAAGATAAAAAACATGAAGTAATTAGAAAATTGTATGAACGAGACGCTTCCAGGCAGGGAAGGTAGCCAGCTCGGCGCGGTAGGCACGGATAGCCTCCCAGTCGTGCTCACGTCGACCCGTGTCAATATCAATCTCCTCGATCTTGATCCACTTTGTTCGCTTCCAGAGCCATCCTCCAGCCCAGAAGAGAAGTACGATGGGGAAAGAAAGATACTGCTTGAAGAAGCCTTCAACTGTGCCCATTCCTGACTCTCCAGGGGGGGCAACGATGGCAGTGTAGAACTGGGAATACTGTCAGCTTGTATATCTCGGGAATAAGGCTTGAGTGAGTATCTTTCTTACCTGGGCCATCATGATGACGATAACGAAAATAAGACCAAACCATGAACCATAAACACCTCCGATAGCCTTGAAAGGAATCTCGTCGAGGCTACGGCCGTTGTGCTTCCACGCAGCTCGGAATCGAATGTGGGCGACACAGATGGAAGCCCATGTGACGAGCATAGACAAACCAGACAGAGCCAACAACCAGTCAAAAATGACGGGACCAGCGGCATCCAGGTTAAGGAAAGCTAGGAGACCAAAGAGAATAATGAAGATAACAGAGGGAAGAGGGCGACCAGCTCGATCAATCCAGGTAAAGAGGTTAGGCGCGTATCCCTGCTGCGCAAGAGCAAGAAGTGTGCGAGAGCCTCCATAAACGGAGGCGATACCGAGAGACAAGACAGCCGACAGGATAACAGCGTTCATGTAGTGGTCGAAACCCTTGAGACCAGAGTACTTGCCGACAAGGACAAAAGGTGACGCCTTTGTGCTGGAGTAGGAGCTAGACGAGAGCAGAGAAGGGTCGTTGCAGTCGATCAGGAGACCGATGAAGAAAAGAGCAACAATGTAGAAGAGGCAGATTCGCCAAAACACTTGCTTAACCGCCTTGGGTACTGACTCGGTAGGGTTACGAGCCTCCGCCGCAGCCAAACCAATCAGTTCAGTGCCAGCAAAGGAGAAAGCGGCAGTGACGAAAACAGAACAGAAACCCTTGAAGCCGTTCTTGAAAGCACCTGGGTCCTGCCAGAGCTTGAATCCAGAATATGTGTCGTATCGTCCACTAGAAGGTCCACCACCACAAACAAGCACAAGAGCGACGATCATGAAAATGCAGATTGAAGTGAGCTTGAAGCACGCAGCCCAGAATTCCTCCTCGGCGTATCCAAGTGTGCCGAAAACGTTGAGGATGATGATGGCGCCGAGAAAGACTGCAATCCAGACGCCGGGGGAAACGTCGGGGGCCCAGTATTGGATCGTGATGGCGCAGACTGTCAACTCGAGGGGGAGGGAGGCGGCCCATTGGAGAACGTAGTTCCAGGCCATTGCGAAGCCGAAGGAGGGTTCGATGAAGCGGGTTGCGTAGGTGTAGAAGCCGCCTGATACTGGGTACATTACTGCGAGCTCACCGAGGGCGTAGACTGGATGGGTCAGTTAAGATGTACACCTACGAGGTAAAGTTTCATGACTTACCAACGTTGAAAACCATGATTCCAATCAACAAGAAATCGAGGAATAATGTACCAGGTCCCTACAAAATTAGCATCATCTCAACGAGCAATAATATGTCGTCACTTACACCCTTAGCCAAAGCAGAACCAGACCCAACAAAGAACCCAGCACCAATAGAACCTCCAATAGCAACCATCTGGAGATGTCTCGGCTTCATCTTCCGATCAAGCTCGACAAGACCAGGACCATAATGCTTCCTCTGAAAAGACCTGGCGTTCAAACCAGTACGAGTCAAAAAGTCCTCCTTCTCATACTCCTCTCCTGTTCCAACGAGACCCTCATTTCGAATAGAAGGGGCTTGCTCTTCGGCAAAGGCGGCGTCCTTTGTCACGCCTTTTTCGCCTGTGACGGGGGCTGTGTCGACAACTTTTTCGACCGACATGGTGATGATATGCTCCAAAGAGATGGTGTATATGGGATTTTGGAATCTGGATCTTCCCCAGAAGATGAGCTTAAAGAGAAAGGAAAAAGAGGGAAAAGATCAGAGTTTGACTGAACGGGGCAGAGGGTATTAGTACTATCCCATCCCATCTCTAGTCTCGGCCCTGTTCAAGGGCAAAGAAAGACGCTACGCTGATATCCCCACACATGGTCTCACAAACGCTCTGATTACTCCGCGTTTTCCAAGATATGACAGTTTCTTTTTGTTATCCCCGGATTAAAGGAGTCGATTGATTTACGTAAATCTCCATGGGGAAAGTGTCAGTGGTTCCAAGTGAGTCTATCTTGCATCTTGAGAGTCAATCTCCATGCACTGACAGTGGAGCGAACGTGTGGTCCTTCTCCAAAGAGTCTTCAGCCGACGAAATCCGTCTACTCCGCACGGATGCATTCTCCACTGGACAGGGAGGGGGGCGTGCAAAAGTTGGAGGTAGGTTCATGGACTCGACAGGCATGTAGCCGAGTAACCAAGCGATTGGGATGAAGAATGGGTCATTTCGAGTCTGTAATGGCATCTTTGATATCTCTGGTTTATAATTGTTCATTCAAATAGTTGCAAGACTTGATTGTGGATGCTTTAAAATGGTTCATCAGGGCGCGTTGAAGTCGTGATGTCGAGCGTCTCCTCACTTACCCCAACACCAGCCAAGCCGCCATTCTTCTCGAATATTTCCATGCACGGCACAGATCGACCAAAAACCAAGATGCACCTTACAACTACAAGCGACTACAATCAAAAGGATGCCCTCAAGGAAAGAAGCCGAGATAACAAGCCAAGCGAATTTTCATCACGCCCTTCGTCTTGTCAAAACCTCGAGTCATGCCCCATTGAATTTTTTTTCCATTACGTTAGTATTATGTTTGAGAAACCAGGGCCCGGACTTGGACCCGCACGCCCTCCGGACCTCGGTGGCGGCCCGCCGCCGCCGCCGGGTTGTGTCATGTTCGGCGCCGCCGGTCAAAATGGGCTTGCGCCGACGTCGGGGAGGAACCACGTGTAAGGGAATTTGGTGTATTGAGGCTCTGTTTGTTTAACCTGCAGGTTGTAAGGGGTTCATGCAGAGTGAATACTGTGCGGTTTGTCTTCGAGAAGCACCAATGTCCATGTGCATGCAGTTATCTTATTAACAATCCATTAATTCAATCATCTCCATTGTAATTCCTCTGTACATCGAGTCAAATCCATTCCCGTCAAGTTTGTTGTTGATCATCCACTCGGCAACCAACCCCCTAGTTTGGCCGGCGGCGCATCGTGGGCCTCACGTCAAAAATCCGCATTAATCATCAAAACCCATTCTCACTCCCTCCCTTTACCCCAGGTCAATCAATCTCGCAGTTTCCATCCCAAACCCCAGATCTCCATACGCTACCGTTCAGATTATTTGGTAATAGAAAAAGAACAGTGAGTCTCTGGGGTAACCCCACGGAATCCATCTAGATTTTTCCACCCCACTGAGGAAACCTGGAGTAAGAAAACCTGGGGCTGACTATGGCGACAGTTTGCGCCCTGTGGAAGACGCTTTCAAATCTTTTTCCGTGGGTAAGCGACCCCATATTAACTATCCTAACCAACCGGACCAAGGGGAAGTTATTGATTAAACCGCGGGGAGATGCCGAGACTGGATGCTAGTACACTCAGGTCAGCTGAACTACTACGTGCTGGGGAGACGCTTTAACTTTGAAACCGCTCAGGCGGAATCTGCGGCTATCCAGCTCCGCTATCACTCCAGTTTCCGTCCACTGTCTGGGGAAGTTCAAACTCCGTGATAACCTGGTTCCGTGTCAGCTCCCTTTCGACATTTGCCCCCTCCAGTACCTACCAATAGCGAACCCTACCGCGCTCCAAAGACAGTCCCCGAAATCACAGTTTTTACCCTTAGTTACTCAAAAGTTCGTGACAGCTACTCGACATCTCCACACAGTCTTCATTGTCTCAAGAATACCTACCCTAATGGCACCAAGAGTCAGAGCCATGAAAATCCTAGCATTCTACCCACCAAGTCATGCGAGACTCGGACAACCAGTGAATAATAGAAATAACATGAAAGAAGCCCAAAGCAAGGAAAATATTCAAGAAATCAGAAGTGCGTCATCTTAAGCCATGATTAACCAAGTGCTATAATGACAAGTCCTAACAAACTCCAACAAGACATCCAGCAACAAATCATATGCTTACCTTTGTGCTTGCTGGCGTGACGACCATATTACCCGTTCAACTATCCCCCGCCAATCCCGGATATGGCCACCCGTAGGGGACCGCTACAGACCGAGTCCGGCGAGCAATTGGAAACTTTGGCTCGTTCTCGAAAGAATCCAAAGGTGGCCCTGTGAGGGGGACCCCGGTCCATTCCTTCAGCTCGATACTGCTTCTCCAATCCAGGGCAGACTGAACCAACATGCGAGTGTGCCACCCACATCACGTACGAGTACGACTCCAACAAAGGAACCGAACCTAAGCGATGCCCCATAAGTTTCAAATTTGCAAGAAAAATTCAGGGTAGCCAAGTCGTATCATGAGCTAGTTTTTCCTGACAAGTAACAAGATGCTAGAGACGAGAGAGGCTGATAACCCACATCCAGGGGGCTAAGACGAACTTGGCAAGAAAATGCGGAACCCCTGTTGTTGCGCCCTTTCGTTTCGGCGGTTCTTGTCATCTGCACCCTTTGCCAGGGGGACCGTAGCGGGTTAGGCTCCGAGGATTATCTCCTGAGTTATCGAATCAAGTCTTGTTCAGGGAGGTTATCGTCGAGTGTATGGGGGGCGCATTCGATGGCGGCCCCTCAAATGGTGATGTTGGATACGTTTGCTTGCCAGTCGAGAGCGATAAGCATATTTTTAATTCGAACTAGTAATGCACAGACTTACAAACTCGTTCCTTCTTATTATTCTTTGAGGTGTATGAATGTCTGAATGCCGCCCCAGAGATAAACCAAGGGTTCTAACGATCTAGTACAGTGACAAAACGTGAATGACCCCCTGCATCACTCATGAAAGCACAAGCTCATTGCTACTTACATGAAAACTGTTATTGAACAATATGAATTCCTTGTGGAGTGACAGCCGCCAGGACCGGCACCACCAGAGGCCGAAATCAACCGGCACATGCGATCCACCAGACTTAAACTTTAGAAGAAGGGCTCATTTTGACGAAGCCGTATAAATGAAACTGGTGAATTATTCTCAAAATGCCATTCTAGCGGTGTGACTCTGTTCATTGTGCTCTTGTCAACATCTCCCAAACTTTTATACCTAGGTGCTCGTTCTCCAAAGAAGCAATTTTCAAGAAGTCTCTCATCTACGTTACTGTTTTCTTGGTTGTCCATCGGCATCATGATGAATCTAATGCCCCCAAACGAAACTATCTCAGGCATATTTGGCAGCATCAGCCTGACAGCTTGGATCACTGTCTTGGTATCCCGTGCTTACTTCACTGTCAGACTCAGTGAGGCTAACATTACTGCAGGTGCCCCAGCTTCATGCCAACTACAAGTCAGGGAGTGCTGAGGGCCTCAGCATGGCCTTTTTGTTTATTTGGCTGCTTGGGGATACGGCAAACTTTGTCGGTATGTTGTTCGCTCAGTTGTGGGTTGCCTGCAGACCCTGACTCGATCTAGGCGCCCTTCTTACACGTCTTGCGCCCACTGCTATCGGGTTGGCCGGCTACTTTTGTATCGCAGACCTTGTTCTCATCGGTCAATGCCTCTACTACAAGACGGCCAAATCTCACCCGCCATCCGTCTCCTCTACGGGAGTAGATGTGGTTTCATCTGAGCAGACGCCATTACTGTCCTCAACGCAACAGAGTGGCCCAACTGAAAGATCCAAGATAAACCTTTGGTTGTCCAACACGCTGAGCCTGTTTGCAGTTGGCGTAGTGGGATGTGTTTCATGGTTTGCTACTTACGAATTGGGCTTTCTGGGCAGCAGTGAGACGGATGCGCCAGATACGGAGCAAGACTCGAACAAGATGCTAGAGACAGTCGGCATAATGCTAGGCTACGGCAGTGCTGTCTGCTACCTATGGTATTCTCAAGTTACCGCTTCCACAGACAAACATGGTGCTAACACTAAAACAGCGCTCGTATCCCACAAATCATCAAGAACTACCGAGAAAAGTCGTGTGAAGGTAAGCAGCATGCTCTTCTACCGACTCCATTCACCATACTGATGCTCACAGGTCTGGCGATCCTCTTCTTTCTTCTCTCTTTGACCGGAAACGTGACATACTTTGTCAGTCTCCTGGCCTACTCTCAAGAAAAGACCTACCTCGTAAATGCCGTCCCATGGTTCCTTGGATCTCTCGGCACCGTAGGCGAAGATATGATAGTATTTGCTCAGTTCCGCAAGTACTCTGGGAACAAGGAAACATCTACGCTAGCATAATTTCGGATACCATGACGCAAAAGGGGGGGGACTTCAGGCGGACAGCATCTGAAACTTTGTCCACAGAAACTAGAAGGTCTTCAGGGGTGTATCTTGTTCTAGGTAGTTAACTTAAAGTATTGGCCATGGATATCCAAGGTCCTACCGTGCGTTTTTAGATAATCACTATGTCCGGCTGCCGGATTAAGGCAGTTCAAGCATTTTAAGATCCTTCATTCTGCTCCCCTTCTCGTAGTCCCAGATATTGCAGTTGAAGGAACACACTTTTCATCACAGCGGCTTCATTTAAATCCACTTTTGTGCAATGTAGTACTAGCTTTTGCATATCCTTCCCAGTGATTTTAGAAGCAGAGTTAATCTAATCATCATAGTTTGAAAACCGGTCGCCGTGTGTCTGTCTGTCCGGTTATCCACGCCCGCCGTAAAACTCCGCCATGTCAGGGGCAGCAGCTAAACTCTCGCTCTACAATCAATACGAGGACTCTTCACATTCCATCAAGTAATCGGCATCTCGTGAGTTTGCACCTCGACCGGCTCTCGCATTTTCTTTCCCTTTTGAGTAAAGGCGCTCGGTCACCTAGCGAGTTCCCGGTCCGGCTGTGTCTCGGCCCTTGCACACCTGGACCCGGTCTCCATGCCGAAACGGCCGCAATACCGGAGCGACCGAAAAAATAGAGGCTGGGGCTCTTATTTCTGGCCTCAGATATGCGTCGTAGCCTCATGGCGTGTCGATGGTACAGCCGGTGACAAGCGGCTTGTTATCACTCTGGTTTCGTTTCCGGGATGACGATCATCAGAGTTTTCAACGGCCCCTGGCTCAAGCAAGAATCACGAAATGAAATGGCGTGACGTGAGTATCATAGTATGCAGAATCTATTTACGAGTGGTCAATGTTGATATACATCGATCTTCTGGGTCGGTTATCCCGGCTTCAACTATAACAAATAACACATTTGTTGATATACATCATTTACTACAGAAACCTGCCTTCCGGTTACCCAATGCCCCCTCAAACACACAATTTACCCAGTCTTTGGCGCCAACACGCCAAACCTCATGAGACTCTTAAAAAATGTCACAACACTAACAACAGCAATCGGGGGAATCTTGCCCTCGACATCGCACGAAGGATCGTAAGACGCAATCGTGAGTGACAAAGGCCAAGATCTCGCCGGAACCATATCCATACATCCCACAAGATCCTGCTTGGACAAACCACCTGGTGCGGCATACTTGTTGGAGATACCGACAGAAGTGTCGAGACAGTCAAGATCAAGATGGACCGCCCTGGGTGAAGGGCCCTTCTGGATCAGCAGTGACTGAAGCTCTTCTTTGAAGTTCACCTTTTCCGTGCTTCCCCATACGACGGGGAAACCAGCTTGAACAACGCGGTCTCTCTGCTGCTCGGTAACATCGCGCATACCGCAGTGAATCAGCTGTTGCTTTAGATTCAGCGGTCTAAAGCCAGGGATAGTCTCGAGAAGAGCCTTCCAAGCCTCACCCTCAAGCATAGCGATGCCCATAGCATCCAAGTAGCAGCTGAGGATTGTGTCGGGGGTGTTGTAGTCATCATGGGCATCGAACCCGAGACACCCAGGAAGCTCGGCATCGCGATAGAGCCGCGAGTTGGAGATGCCTGCCATGACACCAACAGTAGAACTGCTATTCCCAGAAAGGATGAGAGGAAACGAATTACTCTCAACAGCTTGAGTAACAGCTTTGGATGTTCTTCGATGGAGCTCAAAGCTTCTACCAATCTCACCCTCAAACTCGTCGACGGGCTCAAGAACGGTTTCGTAGACGATGAGGCCCAGCTGGCGCAAGGCCTCGAGCATACCAGCTGCAATCAGTGCATCAGGGCCGCAGGCGACTTCTTTGCCGCGAACGCCCATGTGGTATGGTGATATGATTGCGGTGATGGTCTTGAAGACTGGAGTGGGCTGGGAAGAGCCAAATAGGTTGTTTGTGCCAAGGGGAGAAAGTCTTTCAAATCCATGATTTCGACTCATGAAGATTTCTCGAATGCTGCCAAAGCATCCGAGACTACATTCAATGTCATCATCATCATGGCAGTAGGACATTTTGATGAAGGGTTGGATGAGTGGAAGACAGAATAGAAGTATGAGGGGTTGAAGGGCTGACAGAGAATAAGGAGAAAATAGAAATAGGACAAGAAGTTCTCAAACTCGATCCTTTATAAAGAGTCAATGCATTCGAGTCTATGCCTCTAAATTTCAGTCATGTCGTTGAAAGGGGTAGGGCTATAGCCAGAGAAACTAAGCCTCTAAAGTTGAATGAAGCGAGGGATGTCATGTTTGTGGACGGCCCAACAGCACAATCCCGCATTATAGATAAATTTCGAATTAAAATTGCAATATAGAG
This sequence comes from Fusarium sp. AF-6, assembly GCA_003947015.1. Classification (NCBI taxonomy): domain Eukaryota; kingdom Fungi; phylum Ascomycota; class Sordariomycetes; order Hypocreales; family Nectriaceae; genus Fusarium; species Fusarium sp. AF-6. The sequence continues at coordinate 105,699 of NKCJ01000029.1, forward strand.
ACTTTTTAAATCACAACGGTCTCAAATAAGCAATACTGAATGTCGAGAAATGGAGAGTTCGTAGAAGGTTGCAGGCTGTCTGAGCAAAGCGCCTAAGGGTTCTCAACTATCTCGCCGAGGCAGTTTCTCTAATGACAACTTTAGCCAGCACTACATATAACCTTGAACTAATGTCTCAGACCTACTAATTCCTTAGAGCCACTTCGGTAGGTTCTACTCGTGTTTCTTGAGCGTGACATACCACGCACCGCTCTCCTTCTCCATCCATGGTCTCAGCTTATCCATCTCCTCAGCAAAGATAGCAGTATGACCAGCATCTTGATGAAGCTAGCATCCTTTTCAGTCAAGTCCCTTCATTTTAAACAAAAGATTCACATACCTCGACACTCTCCCATCCGAAAAAGTATATCGCAAGCCTCCGGTGCTCATCTTGAAGCCGGCCTTGAACCAAACCCACATCTCCACCTCCAGTAGAGTTAGTGTTGGCCGCGTAGCCCCAATCGCCTCCTACAAAGCCCTGCATCTGGTAGCAGTCTGTAAACGTCTTGTGCATCGAGGTCTTAAGCGGAGGGATATAAATGGGCGCTTCCTGCTTCATTCTCCTTGCGACCTGTAGCGACGTGTCAAACATTTCGACTTTGAGAGAAGGTAGTCAAGCTTACCACTTCACAAATGGGGGCTTTCAACGCCATCAGGAGATCAGCTGGGTCATCCCGTGGAACCTCGACCAGAAAGCTCGTGGCGCTGTTCTGTGACAGCTCGTCGAATGTCTCTTTGAGGGTGGGTCGCTGAGACAGATCCAGATTGTCCGGCCATTCTATCAAGGGTCATGTCAGCGATGTCTACAGTATCATTGGTCTAGCGAGATCGCATACGGATTATCCAAGATATTTCGTGCCTCTTCTTGGGCAGGGGCGCAACTCGAGCTTCCACCGAGTAACCAAAGTACTGCAACTTGACCCCAGCCGTTGCTACAGCTTTTCGAAGACTCAAGAATGCAGGGCTTGAGATTGTCGTAGAGGTTGGGAGCGTGAAGCTAAGAATCTGCAACAACATTTTGACTAACTGTGTAGGTTGAAGGTCGGTGAGTGCTGATGGTCAAGCCACTGTTAGAGAAGAAACACAGACGCTTTATACTCGATTTATATCAACGCATTTTATCTCGAATAATCCCGAAGGATCACATCTTGGTAAGCAATTCGCAAAAGCCGAGGACAGCTCGGATTATTCACGTTATAATTGGTCCCCTAAGAGTTACCCTCCCACGAGCTGCTTTATAAGGAACTCCTCCATGGCGTAAAACGAACAGATATGAACATCTACATGCCTCTTGATGCATTCAACCCCTGTTGTCGCTGACCATTAGCGCAAGGAGAAAAAGACGCTTTACCCTTCTAGGGCAGCGCGCGCCTCTACCCCTGACCAAGATCCCCCACTCATTCTCACCACGTTCATCACGGTACAGCATCAGCAGCTTTCCGTTAACGCCGTATTTCACGATATGTCATCACCGGCCTGCTGGACTTGTCGCCTTCGGAGGAAAAAATGCGACCGGGTCCGACCCATCTGCGCGGCCTGTGCCGGTCTAGACATTGACTGCCACTACAGCGCCGTGAAGCCCGAGTGGATGGATGGAGGGCAGAAGCAGGATGACATGGCAAAGGCCATCAAGGCTCAAGTAAGACAGAGCACTTCATCACGTCGCGACAAGGAATTCTCCGTTCAAATCCTTCCTCTCGGAGAGTCTTCTTCCTCGCTTCAAACTCCACCCTCGCAGGACAGCCTAGCGTCTGCTACCCCAGTGCACGCAACCGGTCAAGATGAGACGGATGATTTCCTCATGACACTATACCTAGACACCGTCTTTCCCTTCTTATTCCCATGGTACCAACCCACAAGCATAAGCGGCGGACGCACCTGGCTTCTAGCCATCCTCAAGGGTCAACTAGGCATTAAGTACACTGCACTCAGCATCAGCGCCTACTACTTCACACTAACCCTCGCCAAAGACGCGAGCCATACTCTACGTACACCTTGCGAGCAGCACGTGTGGGATACGCTTGCGCTTCACATGAAGACTTCTCTCAACATCGTCAGACAGGACATGGATGGTCTAAGCAAGCACACCAAGGTCGATCTCTTCCGCCAAACACATGTTTTGGGGGGGATCGTTCAGTTGTTGATCTTTGAAACGACCATGGCGAGAGGGAATGATTGGAACATGCATCTCACGGCCGCGTTGGCGCTGTTCAACGATATTTTTGAGGCTCATGGCATGAAAGATGGACAATATGATCTAGGAGCCGTATTGAGAGGCATGGGTCAAGATTGGGCATTTTTCGAAGGAGCACAGTTGGGTTTCAGCGTATGGACAGCTGATCAGGCCTCATTTCAATTCTTTTCCGCTTTTCTCATCTTTGCGGATATCATATCGAGTGTCTCTCTGAGAACTCCTCCTCGACTTCAGCAATATCATCGCTCTCTCATTGCTGATAGTCATCCTCCTAGCGAATTCTCAGATGACAAAGTTCAAGGAATTCGCATGGAAGACTACGTTGGGTGTCCTGGATGGGTTCTCGTCACTCTGGGAGAGGTTGCAAAGCTCGAGTCTTTGAAGCACACGGTTGATACTTTCCAGGGGGGGAGGATTCCAGAAGAGTTGAGAAACCAAAGCATAAGACTTGAGGGAATGCTAGAAGACGGCCTAGTCGCCATCTCTAGCTCTACAAACCAAACTCAAAATCGAGTTCCTGTGGTGGAGGCATGGATACACGCCACAATACTCTACCTCACAATCGTTGTAGAAGGCTGGAACCCATCACACCCCAAGATCCTCCGCAGCGTACAACGCATCCTAGAAATCATCAGCACAATACCCTGGCAACTCTCCCTCCGAAGTATCATGTGGCCATTCTGCGTCGCCGGCTGCCTAGCAGCCCCCGAGCAGGAAGACATGTTCAGAAGCGTCGTGTCAGCGATGGGACCCTTTCAAGTATTTGGGACGGCAAAGGAGGCTCTGAGGCTGACGGAAAGGATCTGGAGGCTTAGAAACCAGTTAGACAAGGATTCCTGGAGTCTTTGTCATTGCTTTGAGGTTGATGGCGCCGGGTTTCTGCTAATATGATGGCCGCATTAGCATTTGCAGGATTGCCTAAATAGGAAAGCGCGCGGCCTCACGCAGGAAGATAGTCAAGGTAGCATTGCCTGAACTTTGTCAGCACCAAGTGTTCACCGATGTCTCCCTAGTCATGGCGCCTCTACAACAAGGAGAGACCACGGAGTTTATGCGTTTGCTACCTATATGGAGCCCCAGCTCCTCGCTCTTGGCAGTAATTCCAACCCAGACACCACCACTCCAATCTCTCTCTTTAGACAACCTCTCACTCCCTCCATTTATCTATTCTTTCAGAATGAAGGTCATTGCTGTTGCAGGTGGCACAGGCCATGTCGGCCGCACCATTGTCGAGACCCTCGCCCAATCTACATCGTTCAAGGTCATTGTCCTGGGCCGCAAGGTTAGCCTTCCACGACTATCTCAACTCTATATTTCACCCTAATCCACGTCCCATCAGGCAGGTTCTAGTAACTCCGGGGAGCCAGCACATATTGTAGTAGATTACGCCAACATTGCAGCTACGGCCACTGCCTTGGAACAGCACAACGTGTACACAGTCATATCCGCAATCCAAGTCGCAAACGAGGAAGCCTCCACAGCTCAAGCCAACCTAATCAAAGCCGCAGGCCAGTCTCCCTCCGTGAAGAGGTTTATCATGAGTGGCTGGGGATCTCTTCCTAGCGAGATGTAAGTGACACAAATCACCAACGACCTTGAAAGCTAATCACAGTCAGGTCTCCCACATCTGTCTTTCAGAAAGCCTCCCTCGAAGCACTCGGTCAGACAAAGCTGGAGTGGACTTGCTTCGCAGTCGGTTACTTCCTCGATTGCTACAGCTTGACCTCGCTCAAGACTCATCTACCGCCCTTGTCCTTTGCCATCGATGTGGCAAACAAGAAGGCCGCCATTCCTGGAACCGGCAACGAGCCCATCGCCTTTACGTATACGTACGACGTGGCCAAATTTGTCGCCGCTTTCCTCGAGGAACCCAAGTGGGAAGAGTTAACTGTTTGCTATGGAGAAAAGACGACGTGGAATGAGTTTGTCAAGATGGCGGAGGAAGTGGCAGGTGAGACACCAACCTCAGGTGCACAACCATCTCTAACAACCCAAAGGGTCCTCCTTCGACGTGACCTACGACCCCCTGGAAAAACTTCAAAAGGGTGAAACGACCGAACTCCCCGCGCAAAAGGCAGAGCTCGCCCTATCGCCCTTCCCCGAGGCCCTTACCAGACAGCTTCTAGCGCTCCTGGGTATCTGGTCCGTCACGGGGCAGTTTGACATTCCACATGATGGCTCCCTCAACGCCAAGTATCCGGACATCAAACCCGTGACTATTCGAGAGGCGCTCCAAAGCGGGCTAGGACGTTAGGGGAAGCATAGGTTTATCACTCATGCTGACCGTCATCGCCCCTTTATGTCGAGGCAGGCCTGGGTGGATTCCCACGAAACAATGCAAGGACTCTGTCCATGATTCCTCCCCCGTGACAGATCTCTATGCTCCGTTAGCTTCATAGAATAATGATATGGTTTCCCCAGTTGCTTGTCTAATGTCCCATGGCCACGATTCTGGTGATAGAAGTTAAAGCAGACCATTTCCATAGTTATCCAAGTATCTCTGATACACAGTTCCGAGCTGCACTCTATCAGAATTAAACATGTACTCCCTGTCCTCAGGCTCAGCCTCCTAGACAGACTCCAAATCCACCAACACAATGCGATCTTTGGCAATAATAAAATTACCCATTGGTATATCTTCATACCCCAGACCCAATACATTAAGCTCCCGGAAGACAACCTCGACAAGTGCCTTGAACTCCTCGAGCTTAAGCGGGGGCAGCTCTTGCTCCCAGGGCATGATGCCGTGAACTTCAGAGAGGACAAGGGCGCGAGTCCCCTCGAACCTAGCCTCGCCGTAAAGCCGGGGTATCATTCTACCTTGGAGATTCTTGAGCCTTTCATATATGCGCTTTTCATTCTCAAATTCGTCAAGCCAGTCTGGCTTGAGCCGTTTAAGTATGACGCGGTCGGGAAGAAAGAAGCCCGGAAACAGGGTCCTAGGGAGCGATTGGAGGAACATGGGGAGTCGTAGAATCAGCGCTATTATTATGTGATCAAGGCGACTACGGATGATGGATAGGCGTAGGGCGCTGGGATGTTCGCTATCATTCGCTTCACCGATGGCCGATATGGTGCTGAGGCGAATCCGGAACTGGATGGTTCCAGTTAGCCAAAGGGGTGTAGGGGTTAGGGAATTCGAAGCAATCATCATACCTGAAGCCGTCGCACCGAGTCATGCGACTCCTGCAAGTCGTCCATGACGATTCACTCGCTGTTGCGTCGGGAGATGATTTTGGTTGGGATTAGTGCCTTACTGTATGTTTTCTTTTGGACGACGGAAATTGAGGTGGTCGGGCTTCAATTAGGTCACCTGGTCACATCCATCCATTCCCTCTCGCAAAGTAAATAACGAGATCTAAAATGTTAAAGGGCTAAAGGATGTTAAAAGGTAGATATATATTTATAAAAAGCTATTAAATTAGAATATATTTTAAATTTATATTTATTTCTTATATTATTTTTATAATCTTTTATTATACAAAGTATAAAAGTTTCCTTTAAAATTATAATTATATAGCTAAAATAGTATTTATATATAATAAGAAAGATATATATAAAGTATTCTAGGGTTATACCTGTCTCGTTGACCCGGCATACAGTGTTCTATTAGGCTGATAGAGATAAAACTGCACCGCTGCTCAACCAGAACGGCACTCAAGTATGGGACACGGCAGCGTTCTGGGAACCTGCAGAGGAACACCTGCAACAAGACGACGATCCGATGGCTGTGGAGGATCTCTAAGGGCCAGCGTAAATTATTCAAACCGTTCTTGTTTAAGGGAAGCCACAACATACTGACTTGATAGAAAGGCATGATATATCAAGTGCAGTATGTGTCCGCTTCACCTCGTTTTTGATCCTACCGGTCCCAAACTTCTAGTTCTTGCCATGGAAAACATTCAAGGCACAATTTCTCTACTGTCCCGCCCCAAAAGCGTCTGCCGAAAGAGGTCCAGATTGGCGAGTTATCCTCCAAGAGCCAAAGGCTTCCACACGATAGCTCCCTCAACGCCACGTATCCAAACATCAAGCCCGTGATAATTCGAGAAGCATTGCAGGGATATTAGGTAGATGCAGAATAGGTAGTCACTCACCATAGGCTACTTACATCGAAATAGACTTTGTTGGATTCTCTCGGAACATACCGATGTTCCCTACGTTGCTCCCCCACACCCCACAACATCCATGCTTGAGACGACGCACAATTTAAAAGAATGTCAGGGGTCCTTATCGCGCCTTGTCTTTAATTATATCGGTACCGGATTGCCGAATTATGCCATGCCAAGAATCCAAGGCATAATTTATTCCATCTCCGACCCCAAGAGCATGCGAGTTGAAGAGCCTTCTCCTGCAAGAGCCAAAGCCTTCTTGCGAAAACAGCCACACATTGGATTGTCCACCAAATCCTTCAGACTGCATCTATTTTCTGGCTCTGTCGTGTAGTCCCTCAGGTCAGGCATCGGCTGATCCGGATCCAACATGCCAAGCCGGTAACAACAATCTTGCAGAATGTACTCTGCGATAGCATCCAAGTCAACAAGCCTATTGTGTTCAAACCACTTGTGTATCATGAGCCCACACATCTCAGGATCGTCCATATGGAAATGCTTCGGGATCATAAAGTACACATCGTGCCTATCCTCGAAGCACTCCGGGTGGTAGTATGTACGCCTTGCCCCGTGGAGGCAAACTCGGTATCTACTCCTGACCAAGGGCTCCTCGAACTTGCAATGAGTATGCGCCTGGCAAAAGCGGGAATTCGTATCTGGCGGGACGTCGAATTGTAGGAATGCGTGATAGTTGTTTCTGTTAAGTTGACGCGTTCGTTGACGTCTCTTTGTCTTTTCCTTTTCAATTTCCTCTGCAGATCGTTTTTCTTCTTGGGCTGGATTGTCGTTGTTGTTGGGGATGGGCGTGGTGGCTTCAGCGGCCTGTGAGGGGATTGGACACGGGAGGATCTCTGACATTTTAATGGTGATGGTATTGATGTCGGTAGAGAAAACTATGGTGTTCTTTGTCTTCTTCCATGTCAGTTTGACAGGAAGTAGATGACCTACCTACCCGAGACTGACAGATGGTGTATCACGTGTAACCCAGACAGCTTCCTTTGCAATGATCCTCCAGGCTGCAGGCAATCACAATCGACTCTGCAGGCACATGTTCAGCTACTCAGCCAAGCAGGAGTGACACTTTTACCCAACCAGTAAAATACGTTCAGATCCCATTTTCAAACATGGGCGTCAACAGGCCTCCCCAAAAATCAACTGCCAATTTCATCTTTCTTTGTTTATCTTGCATAACAGTCTTACCAACCCGACAACCAGACAACCAACAGCCAAGCAGACTCATCACTTCGCAAGTTCGTATTAAAATGCCGTAAGCAACCAAAAATCAGTCCAAATTTTAGTCTCTCATAGTTGAAACAAATAGTCTCTACATAACCAGAAAACTAAACTACCCCCGCCAGCCCTAGACGATCCCCCATGGGCTCCAAAGCTCTACTCGGCCGATCCCCTAGAAAAAACATAGAGCACGTCATAATACCGATTTATCTACGAGAATGCCCCTTTCTCTCTCTAGGCAATGTGGCTTTTTTGCCAGAGATTCAGATTCCCATGGCTTTTTTCCACACACACGGCACGCTTCGTCCCGACGCCGCCTTCTTGCGCGAGAAAAAACACACACACATACACACGAAAACCCTCATTTCCACATTTTGACAACCTAGTGATGCAGGTCCCGGTTTCTCGGCATTGGCTGAACCTCCCAGGGGCTGAATTGAAAGGATGTTAAACGTTAGTCTGTAGCGCTATCGAATCTGCTGGCGCTTATTCGGATGCGGGCTTTCCCAGTTCCAGGCCTTCGGGTATGTCACCGGGCGGGGACTGTTGTCCCCTGGAAGAAAAGCAACGGTTTTTAGTCGAGAAGATCCTTGCTGAGAGAGGCAGGAAGGAGAAGAAGAAGTGTGTCCTAGGGGTGAGACCTGTGGGTAGGTAAAAAAAAGCTTGGCTGTGATCTTTGATGCGGGTTGTAACTCTGAGAACATGAATTGCAACATAAGCTTGGCTTCCAAGATAATCAACGAATCTACACCGTATAGGATACACAATATTACAAAACGTCCAAGCAATGACACTCAGCCTTTTTCACTCCTTTGCTTCTTTCCGCAAGCCACACGAAAAATGGCGTTTCCCTTACGAGGTATCAAGCCCGTCGCCTTGCGGATCTGGCGGCGCCCTTAGACTCAATAGCTTGGTCAACGGACTTGACGAGGCGTCAGCTGCGCCGCCAGATTAGGATCATCTCCATGACATTTACGGATCCTGATAAGCAATGAATATTGACAAAAAGTTAGGGGCCAGATTATTGGAGGGGGGAGCTATTGGGGAGTCAGATCATCGCCCGATATTATCGGGTCTTGGCTTTGGTATATATCGTGCCTCTCTCCCATACTTCAGGAAGAGAGGTTTTGAGGCTTCAACCGTCCAACTCGGCCATTCACTCGTTCTACTCCCTCGTTCAGTCGTTCATTCATTCGTTAATTCCCCCTCCTCCTCCTACATCATGCGTTCCTTCGTCGCCTTGGCGGCTCTCGCCCTCTCGGGCAGCCTCGACCTCGCCATTGCTGGCCCTTGCAGACCCAGCAACACTGTGTCTACCTCTGCTACTGGCTCTGCCACCGAGACATCCTCTGGAGCCACGTCTTCCTCGACCGAGACCACTGGTCCTCGAATCATCAAGAACATCTGCCAGAACGGTGGCTTCCATGACCTCGACCCCGAGGACCCCAACACCATCCCCAACTTCACCACTGAGGGTGGTGTCGAGGGCAGCACGACTGGAGGCTACAAGGGTGATGGAAGCAACGACAACAACTGCGTCAAGTTCACCGTCAGCTCGCCTCTTACCAAGCACAAGCGAGCTGTTGGCGATACTGCCAGCCTGAGCCAGGAGCTGTCCAACCTCAACACCGCGACTGCCTACACGGTTCGCTTCTTCTACTTCATCCTCACTGCCCCCACCGAGCAGAACATCTGCACACTCGAGGGTTACATTGGCTCTACTCAGTTCTTCACCACCTTCATCTACAGCACCGGTTCCTCTGCTTTCTACAACACGGCTCTGGTTTCCACCAACGTCCCCGCCTCGGAGGCTCCTCTGTCTATCCGCGCCAGCTGCTCGTCTGGTGGTATTGCCGCTCTCTATGTCGACTCTATCTTCATGTCCAACCAGGTCACTCCTCAGAACATCAACGACTATAGACTTGACTTTGGTGATGGTGATATCCGTGGGCCTGTCTCTTCTCCCACCACTGTGGCCACCACTCAGGAGGCTACCACTCAGTCTGCTACTGAGTCTGCCACTGAGACCGCTACCGAGTCTACTACCGAGACCGAGACCGCCACTGAGTCTGGCTCTGCTACCGAGTCAGCCACTGAGACCGAGACTGCTACTGGCACCGAGACTGCTACTGGCACCGAGACTGCCACTGAGTCTGGCTCTGCTACCGAGTCGGCCACTGAGACCGCCTCAGAGACTGGTACTGAGACTGAGTCCGCTACCGACTCTGCCACTGCCACTGAGTCGGCCACAGAGACTGCTACCGAGTCCGCTACCGAGACTGAGTCTGCTACTGAGACCGAGTCCGCCACTGGCACCGAGACTGCTTCTGAGACTGCTACCGACCCTGCTACTGAGACTGAGACCGCCACTGAGTCCGGCTCTACTACCGAGTCTGCCTCCGCTACCGAGTCCACCTCTGCCACAGAGTCTGCCACCGAGTCCGGTTCCACCACTGAGGGTGCCTCGACCACCGAGACTGCCTCTGAGACCGCTACCGAGACTGCTACCGAGACTGCTTCCACCACTGCCTCGGAGACCGCCACTGAGTCTGGTTCTACCTCTGCTACAGAGTCCGCCTCCACCTCCGAGACTGCCTCTGAGTCCGCCTCTACTTCCACTGAGGCTGGTTCTACTACCGAGTCTGCCTCTACCACTGCCTCGGAGTCTGCTTCCACCTCTACTGAGGCCGGTTCCACCACCGAGTCTGCTTCCACAACCGAGAGCGCCTCTACCACTGAGTCCGCTTCCGAGTCTGCCTCCACCTCCACCGAGTCGGCCTCTGAGACCGCTTCCACCACTGCCTCGGAGTCTGCCTCTTCTTCCACTGAGTCTGCCTCCACCACTGCCTCCGAGTCTACCACCGCCTCCGAGTCCACCACCGCTGCCCCTACCACCACTGACTTCACCACCACCACCACCACCACCAGTGCTGAGTCTACCACCACCACTGCCGACTCCACCACCACCAGCGATGCTCCCGCTTGCTACACCGCCAACGTCGTTGACGCTGGTAGCTTCGAGGGTGACGAGGCTTTCACCTTCTGGACCTTCAAGGGCAAGTCTGGCGTCGTTGATGTCAAGGCCAACCGACCCACCAAGTCTGGTGACAGCTCTGCGTAAGTTTCCCCTTCTCATTCTCTTTCTATACAAAGACACTAACATATATAACAGCTTCGTCCGCTGGCCCCAAGGCAACAAGAAGGCTAGCCTCACCCAGACCGTCACCGGCCTCGTCCCCGGCGCCACCTACACTCTCGGCTACTGGTACCACGTGGCCAAGGGAGACCACCTCCCCTTCTACGAGTGCGACATCCTCGTCAAGTTCAACGGCGTCAACTTTGACGACTTTGACCCCTTCTACGACGCCAACGCCTGGAACACCTACGTCCACCGTTACAACACCGTTGTCCCCACTGGCGAGGAGGCTGAGCTTTCGCTCGAGCTCTCTTGCAAGAACAACCCCGACGCCTTCTACATCCAGCTGGATGACATTACCCTCAACCGTGTCTGCCCCAACGGCGGTGATGATGAGGAGGAGTCTGAGTAGATGGGTTCATGATGACGCCCTTTTTTCTTGAGGATAATGTCTTAAAACTTCCTTCTTGTACTTAATTGGATAGACCACTCTAGATATATCTTGGACAAGCCCATAGGCTATCAGTACATGTTGTTCCTCACGTCCAACTGTTACGAAACTATGATGCTATATTTACACACAAAGTGAATCAATCTATGTGCCTGTGTTTACATGTGTGCTAGTTCATGTACAAAAAGATTTCACCACCACTTGGTATCCGTAGTTCGCCACGTGTTGGTACCACAGTGAACCTCTCCCATACCCAGATGATGCGAGAACCAGTCATCCTGGAAGGTCACGTTAAAGTTGGCCTGCGCATACGTCTCCTGCACAGCCTTGGCGATGATATCCTCTCCGTCAATGACAGGACCCCAAGGGTTAGGAGCGAGAACAAATGAGTCTGCCATGACAACACCGTTGACTGTGCCTGGGTAAAAGGCCACAAGCTGAGTCATGGGGTCAACCTCACGTCGTCCAAGGTGAGCAGAGCCATGGGGTTGAGCTGCCTCGATGATGGACTTGGCCTTGAAGACCGGGCCACCTTGAACGGCCTTCTTGATGAGGGAAGAACCAGCGCTGAGCTTTGAAGGACTTGGGGTTGCAGAAGGGCCTGGGGTCGCGATGACAGTAGGGCCGAAACCAGGACCGGTCGAGTTTGAGTTAATATTGCAAGTCCAACCCCCCTCAGCATACGCGTAGTAAAACGTCGCAGGAACACGAAGAATCTCATCATCAGTAAGACCCGTCTCGCGCTTGAGGATAGCAATGTTGCCTTCGATACGCTTAGCAGCCAACTTATTGATACTCTCAAACTTCTCCAGCTTGAGAACCTGATCGATAGTCTGCTTGGGAAGACAATACTCCACAGGGTCCTCACCAGGGAGATGAGGTCGCGAGAGAGCCTTCATGCTACCGTGTCCCTCCCTTGAAGCCTTCTTGAGGAGTTCAACACCGGCAACAGGATCATCAACAACAACGACCCATCCCCGCTTGTTGTCAGAGGGCAGGAATTGGAGAAACTCATCAACATGACCGACAGCAAGCCAAGCCGTATCGAGAGCAACAGGATCCTGAACTTGCTGTGCCTTGAGAAAGTTGAACATGAGAGGCTTTCGTCCCTCCCACTGGCCCTGAATGACACGGCCGGCGGGATAGCTCTTCCCCTTGTACTTGTAAGGAGGGATAGTCTCCAAGTTACCAGTAGAGTCGATAGTGTCGCCGTCTCCATGGTGCTGCACAGCTCCAACCTTATCATTCCGGAGCTGGTGGAAGATATCTCGACCAGAAGAACGAGAAGCTTGCACAGATCGGATCATGACTCGAAGAACAATAGGTCCATCGGGTCCAGGGATGCTGCTGTACCCAGGCTCAAAGAAATCCTGAGTCCAGATATCACCGTGGCCAAACAAAAAGACAGGCTCGTCAATGCCCGCAGCAGCAGTATTCTTTTCCAAGTCGGCAACGAATCTTCCTTGAGCGCCGTCACCATCAGCACCCGTGCTAAACACTCTCTCAGCGAGCTGAGCATGGTGATGCGTCAAGATAGGAGCAACTCTCAAAGCAACAGAGTCAGTCGCCTTCTGAGATCCATCCGAGACAGTAAAGTGAACTTGAGCTTTACCATCCCAACCATTAGGTCGACGGACATCACGAGCATCAATACCAAGCTCAAGACCACCCTTGAGGTCCTCGGCCGTAAAGGTGTAGTTGGCACCGACGTACGTCCACTCAGTTCCCTCCTTGACAAAGATGCGAACCTTGCTAGCGGCAACCTTGTTCGTGACATGAACCCTGCCCTTAGCAGAAGCACTTAGCTTCGCAATGGGGAGCGTCCGCAGGGGAGCGAGGTACTTTGGGTTTCGCTGCACGTCGCCGATAGCATCGTTGCACTCATCAAGGTAGGTCTCTCCATCTTCAAAGGGGATTTCTTGACTGGGGCCCCACTTCTTGGAGCATCGCTGATCCGTATCGCCAATGTTGGCGAGGAACAAGGCTCCTCTCTCAGACGTCCAGGTTGTCTTGGCCTTGATGTCTGAGTCGCCCTTTACGTCAACCTTTCCGTCGCGGTTCGTATCCGCTAGGATGGTTGCCTTGAGACCGTAAGCGTAGGTAGACTGGCATAAAGCTAAAGAATTCACTTGTCAGCTAGTGTTTTTCTCTCCAGTAAGACGAGTAAGTCACATACCCAAGGCGAGAACCGCCACTTTGCCTGTGGAGAAGCGCATGGTGATGTTGGCAGTGAAGAAGAGCAAGCTTCTATACAGCTCCCTTCAAAAGAATCCAGCTTGAAGGAAAGAAACAAAGGTTCTTATATGTGCACCGTCCTAAAGACGATCCTCATATTAAAGCGTTACATGAAACCGTATTCCACCCCCCCTCCCCTGCCCCCAGTCATAGTTTACATGGGATATAAGTGGTCTGCTCGCCAATGTTTCACAGACAGTGCCTACTTTACGAGAAAGGCAACCGCCGGGGAAAAGAAGAAACAAAACATATTGTGATTCACGATCGGGATCAGGCGGTGTTGAAAGTGAGGCAGGCATGGGATCCGATACAGCCCGGAAGAGCGGGACCTGTAAGCAGCCTTGACTGTGTATGGTTGGCTACCCCGTAGAGATATCCTTGACTCGTAGATCACAAAGTGTATTCACGACCCGTGTATGGCCTCACGATGCAAAGCACAATTTGGGCTTGCATACAAGACGCCCCCTTTACCAAACAATCATATTGTTTTCTTTCCTTGCCCCCTTTTTTCACATTACGTACATAAAAACTTCCTTTCCGCAACGGCACGGCGGGATTCGACTCTAGCACTGCCTCGAAGCAGGCAGGGATGCCGGGACGAGCCACCGCACATACGCGAACACGGGGATTGGCTTTTTAAGCATAATGAGATAAATTTAGCGTCTTTCCAAGTTACACAAATGAGAGTTTTTTTGTTGTTGTTTTTTAATTTGCGCTTTTGTAGCACAGGCGAACTTGCGAATGAGGTTGATGGGATGGTCCCCCGCTGAGAAGCGGGAAGGATGCAAAATTGGAGGGCAGTGGTGGCAGAGTTGCGTACGCAATGAGATGAGGCTGAAGCAAGAACATGCAAGTCAGCAGGCAGCTCTCGTCTAGATCTAGACCAACAGATGTGGGATGTCGGCAAGTCGGGCAACTAGGCTTAAGCCATTATTTGCGTAACTTGAGGTTGAGTAACTAAACATACACGTACGACAAATACTCAGCCCAATAGTCTAGAGAATAAACCAAAAGATCAAATAATTAAACACAAAAACGCCTGGCAAATGATGCCTTTGAGCAGTTAAAGCCTGAAGCGTCTGTTCTACACCAGCACTCCCAGATAACGTAAATGGCTATTATGTACAAGGGTATAGGTAGGTCGTCATCTCATCCATCCCGATTAACATTATCCCCAACTACCGACATTGCCTTTTTGCTCAAGGCTTGGACGCTCGTGTATGTTCTTCGTAAAACTCCAGCGTCAACGCTGCCAAGAAGCCTGGGATGCACCCCTTTTCCCTCACCCAGAATCCAATCTGATCGCTGATCCTTCTCGCAAATGCACTCCGCGGACCGCCTCCCACCTTCATTGTTCCCCGCTCACCATCAAAGACGATTGAATTCTCATGTTCGTCTGTCTGTGAGGGGTAGAATGTGCTCTCGACGCGCATCTTGCCGTTCGGGATAAAGGTAACGGTCCAGCCAAGAGTTGAAAAGATGGCCTCCTTGAACTCTTGTGACTTGGACCCCCAGACTTCCTTGAGACGCCGCGCGGACTTTTGGGCCGACGCAGTTTCGGCCTTGGCAGCCGCTATCTCACGTTCCATCGCTGAGAGCACAGAGGTGGGAATCATGGGGACTGACGAGTTGCCAGTCTTGGAACGAAGGGTCGCCAGCAAGTCTTGGTTCTCCTTCTGGAGGGCTTCCAGGGTGGATCGCTTGATGGCTTCATAGTCCGATGTAGGGTTGGACTTGAGTGACAGAACACGAGTCTGCGTCTGTTGCTTAGCAGCCTTAAGCTGTTGGCGGTTGGCTGACAGGTCCTTCTCCAGCAACGCCACCTTGGTCTGGAAGCTGGACAACTCCTCCTGCAGCTTGCGGTTCTTGCGCGCAAGCTGTCCAAGCTGCTCGTGAGCATTGTCATCCTCAGGTCGGGAGCGTTTGCTGCCTGTTGCCGGCTGTGGTGTGCCTGTAGCAGACGGTTCCACAGATGACAACTCAGCGTGCAGACTCTGCACTTCCATCTTGTACTTGTCCACAAGAT
The DNA here is from genome assembly GCA_003947015.1 of Fusarium sp. AF-6. Classification (NCBI taxonomy): domain Eukaryota; kingdom Fungi; phylum Ascomycota; class Sordariomycetes; order Hypocreales; family Nectriaceae; genus Fusarium; species Fusarium sp. AF-6. The sequence goes on from NKCJ01000029.1 coordinate 121,125, forward strand.
CCTCGAGTTCCTGGACTCTCTTCGCGCGGGCTTCATCGAACTGTTCTGGTTGGACGGTCTCGTCTTCGGTGTCAAAGGTCTTGAGCTGAGCTCGGAGGTATTCCACCTCCTTGACAGCCAGGGCGCGTTGTCGCTCCAGACGTAGTCGAGCCTTGTCGGTGTTGTTAGCGTTCGCTGATGTCTTTGCATTCTCAACTTCAGTCTTGAGCTGAGCCTTCTCGTCTTGTAGCGTCTGGATCGTATTCTGTGTTGCCATCATCTCGGCCTGAAGAGCGCCCAACTTTTCCACATACGACGCCGTAGTCAGACGCTCCTGAACAAGTGCCCTTGCCACAGCCTCCGGAGAGTCAAACTCATTGTCGCCAGTCTCGGAGGCATTCTTCAAGTACGCCGACCAGGCCAATCGCTCATCCTCGAGTCTCTGTCGCTGAATACGGGCTTCAGAAAGCTCTGCCTCAACCATTTCAGCAGCCTCGAGCTTGCGCTGCAAGCTTCGCTTCTCCTCCTCGACGACCTCGACCGCCTTGCTCAACGCTCGTAAGTGCTTGAGCTCGGAAAGTTGATCGCGATTGGTCGCTTCAAGGTTTCGAATATGATGAACCTGTTCCGACAGCTCTTGTCTGATTATCTCCATCGTCTCGGCATCTCCGCTCTGTGCCTTTAGTCGTAGCACGTCCGCCTCAAGGTTGCCGATCTGTGCGTCCTTCTCCGCCAGTTGAGCCTGAGCTTGCTGAAGGACATTTTCTCGCTGGTCGATCTCCTGTTCATATTCTTGTAGCGATTTTTGTGATGCGGCAATCTGCATTTCCAGGTCGGTAACCTTTCGATCAGCAATGCGCGCGGCCTCCTCCTTGGCTGTGGACAAGTCCTCCAACTGTTCCTGCAGTAGTCGGGCTTCATCCTCTGCCTCGCGGCCCTTTCGCTCCAGGGCTTTCTTGTCGCCTTCGATGTTCTCTTTCAACTCTTCTAATTCTTTTCGAAGCGCTTCGGTTTGGCTCGTTGCCTTTTCGCGCTCGGCCTCGGCGGCCTGGCGTTGCTGTGCTTCATCCTGTTCTCGTCGGCGCGCTTGCTCGAGCTTGCTGTTGTGCTGCGACAAAGCAATCTCCTTCTCTTGTTCAGATGTTTGCATGCGATACTGAAGAGTTCCAATCTCGGCCTTCAAGGCCTCAATCTCCTTCCTGTACTTTTCATACTCGTCGGCATCGGGCGGCGCCATGTTCTCTTTAAAACTGTCGCGTGAACCCGGGCGGACAGACTCGGCGGTATGGCCTTGTCGGGAGGAAGGACGGGGAAGGTTTGATTCGCCAGTAAAGAAGTTGTATGTGGGCTGAGTACTCGCTCTAAAGGATGATATCTACGAATACCCCAAGTCAGGATGCCGATGGTGGTGATGATGCCAAAACTATTGTTTGTTTTGTTTGGAATGTTGTTGACTTACCCTGGATTCTCTTAGAGTGGTCTGGGGGCGCCCGATGGCGGAAGTGCTAGCTCGAAACCTGTTGCTAGAAGAGACCCTTCGGCCTCCAGAGCCGTCAGGCGTATGGGCGCGCATTTTGTGGCGGATGGTGAGGTTGCTTCTTGTGAGACGGGAAGCGCGATCCTTGAATGCTTTGTTTGCGATCACCACAGCAGCTATTAGGTCACGTGATGTTGATGATCCGTGTTGAGTAGGCAGCTTGCCAGCACAAAGATGCTAGACGAATGATAGGCTTCATAGATCCAGGGGTCATCCATAGCTAAGGAATTGAGTTTCAGAACTCTTTTCTCTTCAATTGACATTGAAAGTGACATGGGTTCTAGAAATAGCTTCCATCTTAAATTCCGTTCCCGCCAAGTCCAGGGTAGCTAGAGCAGACCGTTGCGATGTAATCGGTACCTAGGTATTCAGTTGCGAAAAAACAAAGGCCATTCCGAAAATAGCTTTATACATGCTTAACTACTGCAAATGTATGTTCTTATTGCTTCAGTATCTGTGTTAGTCTTACGTTACCGTGACTTGCCTTATTGAGGTAGATGATCGTTGAAGTTTGAAACTCAATTGCTATTTGCCAACGTGGATGATCATAGCCAACTTCCAAGTTGACTGTCAGGCAACCACACTCTAAAATTTCCCCATGATCACCCTAGCAAGAATGACCAATAGCTGTAGATGGATTAAACATGGAATTGACCCCGACCATTGGTCTGTAAGAATTGGAAAACAGGGCAGCGAGACATGAAGCTTCAATTCCTCAAGCTCCAGAGCTCCAAGCTCACTCACTACCCTGTCTTTGAGTTACGATGCATTGTGTCAACCACGTGGATCAAACACAAATCCCTTTATCTCTAACCCAATCAGCAAAGCTAAATACAAACCAGGAACAATCTCCTCAATCAATGACGCATCTTGTTTACCAACTCTTCCCTTCCCATCTCACAAGCTCCGATCTGCCAAGGCCATATCGCCAAGTGACGTAGCATTCATCATCCCGCCGCTTCTCGGCCAGTAGCGGTACGTACCTGGGCGGGAAGGGAGGAGGGGACCCTGTTCCCGCAAGCCAAGATGGCACGTGATTGGCCATCCCGCAACCGTTCCTTGTGGCTCGTGACCCACATCTTTCCATCCGCTCGGCATTGGAGGGGGAGAAAGTGACGGGTAATGAATGGTATTTTCTTCCATCGCTTGCAGAAAAAGCTTCCCCAAAACACAAGCCCCGACGATCTTTTGCAGCCTCCGTCTTGTCTTGTTCGGAGAAGCTTCTTGTCTTGTATCCACTGACGTATTCTTCTTCGACTGCCATTGGGGAGCCTCTCTTGCTCTGAGATTCTCTTGACTCTCCCTTCCCCGATTCCGGATCGAGTATGCGACTAGGAAGTCTCAACGCCGCCGCAGCTTGAGCTGCCCTTACTCTCCCTCGACCTCATCTTGGAACCATAATCGTACCCAGACACTTTTTGTTGGTAATAGATTTCATCTCATTATAAACAATGGCCTCAATTGGCCTCAGGGTAAGCTCCAACCTTGCCTCTTCTCTAGGTCTCCTCTAACAACTTCTTCTAGTCCTCCGTGACCACCCGAGCTATATTCCTTCGAACCCCACGCACCCGTCAACTCTACTCGAAACCGTCCAACTCGTCGTTGATCTCGTCACGATGGTCGTCAACATCGACGAAGCGGCCCGACAGCCCCAGCGATTCCGAGAGTTCCGTAACTTCGACGACAGACTCCGACACGTCCGTTTCGAGCAGCGCATCCTCCACTTCCAAGTCCACCAGCAGCAGCAAGATTAATGTCTTTAGCAGCGACTGGGAAGACCTCGACACATCCATAAAGTCCTTTGACGACCTGCCACATCGTCTCTTCGGCGCGAACCAACACATGATCATTAATTATGAGCTGAAGGAGGCTCTGCGTTTGATGCTGCGGCAGTTCAATGCCCCCATTGTCTACTGCTTCGCATACGGTTCTGGAGTGTTTCCTCAAGAGGTTTCCAAGCCGAGCATCTCCGATGCAGCCTTCCGCCGTGTTCATCCCAACCCGCCTGAAGCGCTCGTTAAGTCGCAAAAGGGCTCTCCCAAGATGATTGACTTTATCTTTGGAGTGACACATACTCAGCACTGGCATTCGATCAACATGAAGCAGCATCGCGATCACTACTCCGGTATCGCATCGTTGGGATCTGGTTTTGTCTCGCGCGTGCAGAATTGGGGTGCTGGAGTTTACTTCAACCCGTACATTGAGATAAATGGAATGCTCATCAAGTACGGTGTTACGAGTATTGACAACCTTGTTACCGATCTCTCTTCTTGGGAGAGCCTGTACCTTGCAGGTCGTCTTCAGAAGCCCGTCAAGATCCTCCGCGACCACCCTCGTGTACGACTCGCAAACCAGCACAACTTGATTGCTGCTGTTCGAACGGCCTTACTTCTCCTGCCCCCTAAGTTCACAGAAGCCGAACTCTACAGCACCATCGCCGGCCTCAGCTATCTTGGCGATCCTCGCATGGCTCTTCCTACTGAGAATAAGAGCAAGGTAACAAACATTGTTGACAACAACATTGTTCACTTCCGTCGCCTTTACGCGCCCCTAGTCAAGACGCTTCCCAATGTCGACTTTTCTGGTCCCTGCCGCATCGGCGATCATGACTGGATTCTCAACCCTGAGGCGGTTAACACCCTCGAGCAGGATATGGACCCCGTCCGTCGCGGTAACATGGTGCGGCGTCTTCCACAGACCTTCCGCTCCCGCCTCTACTTCCAGTACCAGAAGCAGTTTGGTATTCCCCGCGGGGAGTTTAACGAGTTGATGAAGGCCACATCCGACGAGGAAAGTCGCGCTGTTCATCGCATGCAGGGCGGCGAGTTCGAGCGTCGCATTGCCACGGATGACCCTGAGAACTTGCGTGAGACGGTTCGCACCGTGGTCAAGCACACAGTCAACTGGCCCAGCACAACGCAGAGTATCAAGGGACTAGTGATGGGCGGCTTCTCACGGACGTGGCGATACCTAGGCGAGAAGTTTTCCAAGTGGAAGAAAGGACAAGAGAGCCAAAAGGCCAAGGAAAATGCCGACAAGTCTGAGTAGACAAGCCCCTGAGTCTTTGATGCCTCCAGCCATCACGCTCACACCTGTACATATCACCATCGTCAACCCAACGACGTGTATTCCATTTTGTATCCCAGATCTATGTATAGCCCACTTTACCGCTGTAATAGCGAAGAGAAAGGGGTAACAACGCACAGCGTCGTTTTGGAGTATTTCGGACCGGAGCGTTTATAGGCAGGGTCAAAAGAGGGAAAATAGTATAGACGTAGCGAAAGCCAAATGCAAAGTACCAATAACAAAAGGCCGTGTGCTATATGTTATAATTGGACAAAACCAAGCAAAAGAGTCTTGATATTGTCGAGATATAGACATTGTTGTTGTTGTAGAGTCATGTAGACAGACTGACTACACAAGGTACAGCTTTTCAACAAAAAATACTACTACTAGTCCTTCTCACGCTCCAACCCATCCAGCCGTCAAACCCATACAAAAAAGACAAGAGGACAGTATGACATACAATGACAAAAAAAAGGAAATGGTTAAAAAAAAAAGGAGTGAAAAGTAAACCCAAGAAAGGGGAGGCTATCCTCCCATCACGCTCGCTATTCAATGCGCCGCCCCAGGAAACATTTTTCAGTGTCCGCCTCGGGCCTCTCTCTATCCATGCACTTTGGGGAATAACACCTCGAGATTCAGTTTCTGGCTCATGGCCCTCCTTATCGGCCTTCGTACTTTCCACTGACGAGCTTCCCCACCACCGGCACGTCTACCCACTTCTGCTCCGTGCTTGCGCTGTCGTCGGCAAAGGGGTCGTCTTCCGTGAGTTCCTTCGCCTTGCCCTTGCCTTCGTCAAGTCGCGCGATGGAAATGCCGCTTCCTACCACATCATCGCCAGAGGCAGTGTACTCCCACCTGGCCTCAACATGTCCTGGCTTGGGCTCGGTGCCCTCGGCGCCGATGATACGGCACACGATCTTGTTGGGTTCATTGGTGAGCGTCACATCGCCTATTCTCCAGTACACCAAGTGCTTGTCCTTTAGGTGTGTTCCCACAGGCTTCGTTTGAGCGCCGCTTGACCGGCCCTCGTACGTCGCCACGATGACCACGTTGTGTAACGTTACAGGCGCGGAGAACTTGAAGGTTGGGTTGAGCTGGTATTGTAGTAGCAAGCCGAGCTTGTCTCCTTGAGGCTTCCAGGCAAGCTTCAGGAGCAAGGGCGCATGTTGACCGAGCGAAGGGCTTCCGGATTCCTCAGCAAATACCCGATAGGAGAATGCCGTGTTTGTTTTGGTGAGATGGGAGACGTCGAGGGAGAACTGATCGTGGCTGTCAACCGATGAGTTTTGCACAAAGATGCGGTTAGGACCAATGCGCTCAAGTGCTGCAAAGTTGTTGATTCGGATGGTTTCATAACCTATCTCATGTGAGTACATGTCCTCGACGAATTCATGTTGTAACTTACTCTTTACATCGCCTGACTCACTGGGGTTGTTGACGAAAGCAACCTCTCCAGTGATGGACGCAGATTTGATGCCTCCCTCTTCAAAGACAGCAGAGACACTCTCAATGATGGATGAGTTCAGACCAGGAGCCGTCATATCAGGATGCTTGGGGTGGACAAGACTTCCCAATGAGTTGCCAGATCGTACAGACTGTGTATCTGAAGTTCCAGCAATGCTGGCCTCGGATGCTAGCGCAGCGACGGTACCGGACTTTGTGAAGGATGTAGCGGGCAATGAAGGCGACACAGGGAACCCACCCACGGAGGAATCAGTACCGCTCTCGGGCATACTAGGCGGTGGGACGTAAACGGTGTGTCGGACGTCACGGCGACCTCTTACGGTACCTGTGCGACGAGTCGCCGGTCCGATCTTGAGGCTGTTGGCAACACTTGACAACGCGGCGAGCTTGGCTTCCGGATCCTCTTCTTCAACTGGCGTCTGCTGAATGTTGACCTTGAGCAGTTGCTCAGGGTCTTCACCTGCTTCCTGCTGGGCCTCCCTTTGAGCTTGCGAGATGGGGTCGTTCATCGGCGGCGGCACAGTGAAGCCTTCTGAATCCTTAGTTCCAGCTGCGGCCGCCACAGGGGCCGATTGTTGCTCCTCTGGCTTGTGAGAAGGAGGAGGTCCTGGAGGCGGCTGAACATCTGACAAATCGGGCTCATGGTTGCCATTGACTGTGCCTGCAGTCGTTTGTGGGATCGGGCTGTCCATAAGACCTTCATTGTGTGACACTCCGTTCGTGTTCTCGTGCGGTGTGGACTCGGGCTTGGGTGGTTGGTCGATGTTCGCGGGCAGCTTGGGCACATCAGGTGCTTCTGCTAGAGAGGACAATCGGTGATGCTCCTGCAGGTTAGTCGAGGAGCCTCTTGGTGAGACACCGCGGTCATGATGGCTGTGGCTGGTTCCCAACCTGCCAAAGCCAGGGCCGCCCTTTTGAGGGGATAATTGACCAAAACCGGCGTGCATGCTCTGTCGCCTTCGTCCACCAAACATGGTACCGAGACGGCGAAGTTTGCCGCCTTCGAGATGTTAGCAAAACGTACAACATGCTGACGAGTCGACTAACCTGGCTTGGGCTCTTGTGGAACCGAATTGTTCTCGCTCACATCGTCGTCGGGAGCAGTAGAGGAGGCGGCAGCAGGGGTAGGAGGCGCCTGGACGCTTGGTGTGGGCGCATTGGTGCTACCAGCAGTGCTTGGGGGCACTGGCGTCGAGGGCGTGGTGCCGACAACCGACGACTGTCGCGTTGAAGTCCTCGTAGGAAGCTTTGCCCTGCCTTGAGTGGCCCTGTTCACAAATGACTGGATTTCCTTGTCCGTATCGATCTCGAGCATGAGCGCAAGCGTTTCCATGGCATTTTCCTGGACGCGCTGGGCTTGGTCGGATTCATGGGTCTGGTACTGGGTGAGGAGATCACGCAGATTGTTGACCCGCGATTCGTCGAGGGCTTGAAGGGACTCGAAGATGAAGGGCGCCTGTGACTCCCACTGTCCAGTAGCGGCCTCCAGCTTAGAAGAGGCGGCGTCGACCTTTTGGGTGTTGGCACGACCTCCCTTTTTGCTTAGCTTGTCAGACCGCTCCTGAGCTTCCTCCAGGTCCTTTGCCATGGTGGCCAGGTTGTTGGACATGGTGTTCATGTTCTGGAAGTCCTTACGGATGTGAAAGTTGCGTAGGGGGTGCTCAATGTCCTTCTCGATGCGATCGGCGAGCTGATGGTGGGAGTGAGCGATGCTCTCGACCGTGTCGATGATTCGGTTCCATGGGGCCTGGAAGACACTATGACAACTGTGAGCCCGAGTCATCATACTGCAGAGCGGCCAGACTCACCCTAATTCAGACTGGGCATTGGGCACTTTGAAGGCAGTGAGCTTGCGCAAGCCCTGAACATACTGTTCCTCGACGCGACGGCGCTCCTAAGTTGAGGGTCAGCATGCCGTCTGGATGGAACAGGATGACCCCGAGTCTTGCTTGGGCATTGACATCCATCTCGAAAGGTCGGCGTACCTGGAGCCAGTCGGCAACTTCGATGTTGATGCGGGACATGCGCTTTAGTCGTTCTGAGAGGGTATGAGCCGCCTGGCCGGGCTGGAGAGCTGCCTATGAGTTGCACAAAGCAGATCAGTAAAAGGTCAATACTCGACTCTGCGTCTTGCATTCTGCAGCGCTGTAGTCTTGGCTGTGGACGGAGATTGCCTCACCAGCATGGCGGGATACTCGGCCCTTGCCATGTCTTCCATGGTGGACCGATTTGAGGAGCGTCGCGGCGCAAACGGATGTTGGAATTATATATAGGTGCGGAAGTAAGGGGGAGATGATTAAGAATACGATTAATGGCTCGAGGAGAGGATGCGCATGGCGATGAGGCCGAGGGCGAGCGAGAGGGGTCGGTCAAGCTTCGGGGTTGACGAGGAAGGCGACAGGGAGGTTTTGCTTGGTTCGGTGATGATGGGTCGGCCGGTTGGTCGGGAAGCAAGCAAGCGCAGTGACGGACAAGACGGCTAGGTAAGTTAACAGACCAGAAAGGTCATGTCGTAGGTAACAATGTCGATGGGAGGATGGGACGAGTCGGAAGAAAGGGGAAAGCTATTACGCGGCTCTTGTGCGCAGATCCAAGCCAAGATGCAGTGCTGTGCGAGGTTGGAAGAATAGAGAATCTTGGAAAGCAAAGACGGAGCTTGCTGGACAACAGACTGAGGGACAAGGCCAAGGCCAAGGCGAAGACAGGCGGCTGGGGCTGGGCTCTGGGTTTCTCGGCTGGTGACTGGGCCTCGCCTCAAATGGGCTTGACCGGGCTGGCAGCGGAGCAAGCAGTCGCAAAGCGGTGGACCCCAACGCTAGAAGCTTGGATGGCCGTTGGTTGGGTGAAGCTGTGGGATGAAGCTTTTGGTTGGTGGGCTTCGAGAAGACGGGGAGAAGATGCGGGAGCACGGGGGGGGGAAGCTCCATTCTGTTCATTCTGCCCGAGCCGAGGTCACGAGGACAGAAGCATGACCTCACTTTCAATGTACCTCCTTAATGTAGGTAGCTCCTCTCACAACAGCATTGCACCTAAGTACACCACGAAACAAAGCTCCATTAAGGGCACTACAGCATTATTCTTGACACTGCGACAAGCAAACAGACGGTTTCAGGCCTAATACCCCTGTTCCCGTCCAATCTTAGGGCCTTGTTTCTGTTGTATGAAAATTGCGGGCCTTGCTCCCGCCTCTTGCTTCAGCTCTACGGATACATCCACAAATACCTTTTCTACGCACTACACTACGTCAACGCCTTTGAGACAACCCTAGCTAGGCCGATCTTTGCCCCTTGTTCATCTGCGGGAGCGATTGAGCCGTCGAAGCGGGGGAAATTGGGATTCTCTACATTCTGTCGACTGCAATTGACTGAATGCCCAATTGCGTGCTGTTATACGAGACCAAGCTTGACCGTTGAAGAAGAGTAACACCAAATCTACCTTTGAGACACGGTAGTTAAGGTGTAGGCCTAACTCTTTAGCAAACAATGGCTTCTGTTGGGTTGCCTGAGTGGAAAGCTGCTCTCTCGGCATCCCAGCGGTACGAGACCATCCAGAAGATGTAAGCAGGCAGACCCCTACCAGTACCTGTCACAGACCGCTTACACGCAACTCCCACAGCCAAGAGTCGTTGGCCACGACTAGTATGAGCGAGGCCATCGCCATAGAACAGGCCGCCTACCAGATCTCTTCTACTCAGGTGCGCCGCGATGCAGCCTCGAGCGGCAGCCCAGGGCTCGGGAACCGCTGACAACGCCTAGGAGGAGTACAACCTCGCCTGTCAGCCTACCTCGACTCCGCTGCCCAGACAAGACGCCCCAGAGTATGACGAAGTTGGAGTTGAGGAGGAATCCGGTGTTCGCATTGGCTCCTATCGAAACTGCCATCCCATCTCTGAGGGTGTCACTTCTGAGGTCTATCGCTCCGGTGACAAAGCTCTCAAAGTCATTGTCGCCTACCAGAACATCGAGCCGCATAATCCTCAGCGTGAGGCTAAGATTCTCAAGACGCTGCGGTCTCCATGCATTGAACTGCTCGAGACCTTCCGCGACCAAGAACAGCAATTCGTCCTCGTCTTTCCCTTTATGCCTTATACTCTCACCGATCTTCTCGACAAAGGCCCCATTCCCTTGGACGCGGCTCGTTCAATCTTCAGAGACGTTCTTCAGGGGTTAAAGGACATACATGCACAGGGAATCATCCATCGAGACATTAAGCCGTCTGCCATTCTCCTAGCTTCTCCTACCGGTCCAGCTTACCTCTCTGATTTTGGCACTGCATGGCATCCCGAATTCTCGGCCCAATCTGAGCCACATGACGACAAGATTCTCGACATCGGAACAGGACCTTATCGAGCGATAGACGTCCTCTTCGGAAACAAGTCATACGGGCCAGAAGTCGACATGTGGGGGGTGGGCGTCATGATATCAGAGGCCATTCGAGATCCGCCCAAGCCCATCTTTGAGTCTCGTGCCGTGCATGAGGACGGAAACCAACTGGGACTGATTCTTAGTATATTCAAGACCATTGGTACACCTACCCCGGAGACCTGGCCTGAGGCAAAGGAGTTTAAGATATCTCCTTTTCAGCTCTGGACAATATTTCCTTCACGCCCCTGGGATGTGATCCTTCCAGACGTGGATCCTGAATTCAGAGAGCTTGCGGCCTCTTTAGTCCGCTATGATAGCCAGAGATTCTCAGCTGAACAGGTCAGTTTCTTCTATCAATTTCCGCCATGCGCAAACTAACGAGTACAGGCCCTGAATCATAAATGCCTTGAAATGACACGTTGAACATGTCTAAACTCGAACAAGCTTTTATCACCGTTGCACTCGCCATTTCATCGCAACCCTATTTTGGCATGTTCACCTGATCTCAGTCTCACAAGCCGTCAACGCCTCGACACACTATCAAGTTGTGTGAACCAAATATTCACTTTCACATCTGAACCATATATAACTTGTTTTAACGCCGGCCATCTTTCCGATTTCTACAAGCTATCTATATTAAATACTCTAAAGACTCACACAAAACATTAAGCTAGTAGCATATACAAAATGCCGAACCCTCCCGATAACAATAGTAGGCCTCTGCCTTATTCTCTTTGCTAACCCCTTCTAACTGTTTTTACAGACAAGAAGTCTGCTCCCATCGATATACCCGGGGGCGGCGGGGGAAAGAACACAGACAAGAAAGAGAAAGGGGGGAAGGAGAAGGATAAGGGAGGGGATTCAGGATATGAAGGGGACGATGAGAAGAAGAAGAAGACCAAGAAGGAGAGCCGTGACAGGGATGGAGATGTTAACATGAATTAGTTAAGCGTGTTCAGCACTAGGGGAATGGTCAAGTAGCTAGGTACTTAGAGAGACATCGCCTGCATGCGTGGTAGGTGATAATCGAGTCATATTCAATTCACCCTTCTAACTTCTATCTTGTCTATTTCACTTTTTTGATGCCCTAAATACTCTACACTCAAACTTGACGTCTCTTGGCTGTGTCCGCCCCAATATAGTCAATAGGATTTCTGCACAGCGGGCAAGTGTTCTGGTTACTCGTCTGGAACCACTTGTACAAACAAGTCCGATGGAACAAGTTCTTGCAAGTCGAGCACCGCTTATCAGGCATGCGCTTGTCCGTAGAGATGATGCTGTAGCAGATGGCACACTCGCTCTGGCCCTTGAGAGCACCAACGATATTACGCTTGAAGGCCTGCAGGCCATCGATGATGTTGCCGTTGGAAAAGGTGATGACGCCCTGCGTGGTCATGACCCAGCTCTGCCACTTCTTCTCGCTGACGGCGACTCGGTTGAGGCCTTGCACAGATACATTTTCGATGGGGAAGTTGGCTGGGATCTTGATTGTGATGGCGGCTTGGCTTTCGTCGACTTCGTAGCTGGCTGTTACTTCTCTGGCAGCTCGGGCGACGCGTACAACAAGTTCTTGTTCGTCCATGGCCGGGGGTTCTTGGCTGTCTGCCCATTGTTGGACATCATCGAGAGCATCCGAGACGATGAGGGGGGAGAAGTACTTGGTTGTCCAAGACTCGACTGCGATGCGTGTTCGCTTCGAGCGGCAGTCGATATACCAGGCACGGAACAAGCCAGGTGTATACTTGTGAATGAGGTAGTAAAGATGCACAAGGAGCCACTGCATATTCTTCTCTTCAGGCTCAGACTCTGCAAGCTTCACATCGTAGTTCTGGATCTGCTCGACGCCAAGGTTGGCCTTTTCCAACTTGAGAGCCTGCGCCGCTGAGTGTCCCAGCACGTCAAACATAAAGTCAAGCAGCGGCGCCACATAGTTGTCGGTCTTGAGGTTCTCTGTAAAGTCGTTGCGGATCTTGAAAGACGAGGTCGAGTAGGCATCAAACACCAACTTCCAAGAGAGGAGGTATGAGCGGATGGGAGAGGGGAACTCTGCCAGCATCTCGTCCGAGTACTTCTCAAGTGTGGGGGCGTCTAGAAGGAGAGAGAGAAGCTCATCAGGTAGCCGAGCATCTGCAAATGTTAGTAACGAAGCCTATAGGTGGCTTTTAGGGACTCATACCTGTCTTGTCCAGCAGAGCATCAACGGACTTCTGCTGCTGCTGCTCGGGGATAGCTCTGTGAAGCAAGTTGAAAGCGGCCGTCTGAATATCACGAGAGTCAGATGCAACCAGGGCAAAAATATCGGAAAGATCTGGGACTTGTCGTAGAGGCATCTTTTCCACTTCGCGGCAAAGCATGGCATCCACGATCTCCAGAGGCTGTGAGCTGGCGTCTCGCGATAGTCGAAGCAGCTCAACAAGTGCCCTGGGCTTGGCGCCCGCGTACTCCTTGATGGCATCATCAAGATCGTCGTTAGGCTCCTGTAGGGTCTCCAGAGTCTTGTACAGCTTCAGCGACGCGTGAATGAATGGAAGCGCGGTGTTGAGCTCGAACTCGTGGGCGCGATTCCAGAGCGAGATGCAAAACTCAATCGTCTTCTCCCAGTAAGATCCATAGACGTCCTTCATGCATGGCATCAGCTTGTTCAAAGCGCGGCAGATCTCGGCACAAAGAGCTGGACTAAGCTCCTCAGGCTCATCCAGCCACGATGTGATCTGCCTGACTGCAAAGACGATACGGTTGTTTGCCACAGGCATCTCGCCGGTTTCATAGACCTGAGCACATGACGAGAGTAGCACAAGAGTCATGAGAGTCTTCTCACCCTGAGCTTTGAGTCCTGCAATATCACTGACCACTCGATTGCAAAAGTTGTTGAGGGCCTTGGAAGGTTGGAGTGTCTCACCAAACCCGGCGATGAGTGCTGAGGCGGGCAAGACGGTCGCAGGACCAACTTTGAGAACATCAGGCTTCAGAAGAGTATCCTCGAGACTTGGCGAAGCTCCGTGTGCCTCTATGATGGATTGTACCAGCTCGACAAGCGCTCTTGCACTATACAAGCCTCTGGGTGTCAACTCCTGCGAGTGTTTGGTCAAGAGATGAATCAGATCGCGAACCAGGCACGTGGACTCATCCTCAGAATCCAGAGTCTTGACATCAGAGGCCAGAGAAGTCAGAACTCCCCGTGTCTTTGAAACAAAGTCCTCAGCCTGGCTGATAGCCTCGGCAGGTTTCAGAGTCCTCCATAGACGGTTATCCTCCATGCATGTGATCTGATCCGAAATGAGTTGGACCGTCAGGCATTGGAGATACAGGATCTCGCGCTGGAATGGCTGTGGCAGCTGCGAGATTGGAAGCTTGTCGGAGAGTTGAGATACGTAGAGCGCCATTCTCGCAGGAATGGAGCGGCCCTTTCTATCCCTGTGAACTCGGAGCTGGGTAGTTCGGGGTGCGCCCGTCACCAACGCAGCAGCACCGCCAAGACTGTTAGTTATCGATATAGATGGGTTAACGGACAGCTCCAGGAAAGGCGCGAGCTCGTTCATCCACACATTGGTGCTTGGGAAAAGCTCCTCTGAAGGGATTTCGCTCGAGACGGCATTTTCGGCCTGTGCCACGAGTGTCTTGATACTAAAACTTGGTTAGAAAAGTTTGAGAGAGGTTAGAGGCGGACTTACTCGAGGGACTGTGGCCCAGCCCTCTCCAAGTTAGCCTGGATGACGGCAACAACGGGTAGCTTCCCGCTGGAGTGGTTATCCAGAAGTATGCGAATGGCCGTGGCTTTTGAAGAAACGGTGGTATTGTCGAGCTCGGAAAGCCCAAGCAGGAGGGCCAGCAGAGTTGTATGAACGTGTTCATCTCGGGAAAAGAGCTCCGGCCTGCCCTTGGCGGCAATCTCTAGAGCCTGAAGAGTAGGTTCCGTCTGCTGGGGCTCCTTTTCTAGGATTTCGACCAGTGTTTGAATGAGCTCTCGGTAGTTGGTATCAGTCAGTGTCTGGTAGGTGACAGCAGCCTCCAGCAGCTCCCAGGAAGTGGCACCACCGAGAGCCAGAAGCGTTGCCTGCCCAATAATGTGCTTCTGCAACTCCATATTACCCTTTGCGAGAATTGCTCCACGATCATTGGATATGAGAGATGCAAGCGCCGAGTCGAGGTCAGTCTCTGACTCAAGATCAAGAACAGCTTCAACCCAAGAGTTCCAAATAGGGGCGAATTCGGTGGACACTGAACCAAGAAGGTGGAGACAGGAGAGGAGGTACCGAGAAGAAGGGGAGGCAACGGCTTTGGCGGCATCTTGTTGAACTAGCGACGAGAGAAATCCTGAAACCTTCTTGGCCCCTTCGCCATGGAAGAGACGAGGAGCCGTGCTCAGAGAAAACTCGAGAATCCTGGCGGCGCCATATGGCTTCAGGTTGCGGCTTTCAAGAAGCGAGATGCTTTGTGTAATGACCCTGAGCGAAGGGTCGGCCGTGTGATCGGGAATACCCTGGGCAAGCTCCAAGATCTTGTCCTCAATCTGTCCAACGAGGCTGAACCACCGTCGACCCTCTTCCGCGATCTTATCCTGGGACTGCTGGTATTCCCGAGACACTTCGGGGAGGGATCCAGAGATCTTGGCGCAAAAGATGCTGGCAAGCCTGCTCCACTCCTCCTCGGATGCGGAAACAACGGGAGGCGATGCCTGGACAGTGGCAACATATGCCTCGACGAGAAC
This sequence comes from Fusarium sp. AF-6, assembly GCA_003947015.1. Taxonomy (NCBI): domain Eukaryota; kingdom Fungi; phylum Ascomycota; class Sordariomycetes; order Hypocreales; family Nectriaceae; genus Fusarium; species Fusarium sp. AF-6. Next base: position 136,243 of record NKCJ01000029.1, read on the forward strand.
GGAGACAGCATTCGGGCCGAGAGGAATTGCGGGCGTCTTTTCAGACACCGAGAAGAGAAATTGCTCGATTAGAGGGAAAAGGTGTTCTTGGACGAAGGGTAGTTGGTCGTCTGAGGGTAGACTGCTCAATAATCGCTTTGCCGTGTCGATGTAGCACTTCCAAGCGAAAGAAGTATTCGTTCGGGGCTCATCTCTGTGTGTAATGCCCGACTTGAGAGAAGTCAAGAACTGAGAAGCCACCTCGGCATTGATTAGATCCGTAGGAAGAACTGATAGCAGCTGGTCCAGGCATTCCCAGAACTTCGGCTGGCTTCCCTGAGAACCCTTGGCAACAAAGGCCTGTAGCCTACCCAGAGGCGACTTGGGGTCGCTTGGAGGTTTGGATGATGACCAGACGTCTGGATAGACCTGGGTCAGTTTCGTTAGGGCTCGCACATACTCAAGGGCAGAGCCGGCTTGGTTCGTCTTGAGGCCACCAGTGATGAAGGCTTGCTTGGCCTTTGTAGAGTCTGCGTAGGGTAGTTTGCGCTCGATCGAGGCAAAGAGAAGCTGGCAAACAGTCTTTCTTACTGACGAGTCTTTGAAAGTAATGGTTTTCCAGACACTCTCCTCTCCAAAGTAGTCATCGTAGCGAGACTGTTGCTTTTCAAGATTGCTTGGCTCGACCTTTTGGAGCAGGCCTAAGACAAGGGACAAACTGGCTGTGACAACCCGGAAGTACTTAGCCTCGGAGTCTTCCGGTGTTGTTGAACGCTCATCGCTAAGCGTGTCCTTTGTCTCTTGGATCGCCTCAATGGCAAAGTCAAGGATCTGAGCTTGACACTTGTTCCAAAAAGCGAGAACCTTTTCAGGAGTGGAAAGGAATGAAGTTAGGCCGTCACTGGCAGCCCTGGATACGACGCGATCGCGATCATACAGACCGGCCAGCCATGCGGCGACGACTTTGGGCAGATGACGTTCAAAGCGCTTTCGTGCCGACTTCATCAGCTCAAACTGAAGATTATGCGTAAGCTCACGAACACGGCGTGAGTTGTCTATCGATGTGCGAGGATATAATTGAACCTGTTAAACTATGAGCCATACTGAGCACCCTACTATTAACCCATGTCCCACTCACCCAAACCTCGAGAATAGCCTCCTCTACCCCGCCATCCTTGTTATAAGGATGAGCCTGCACGTAAGCAAGCAAGTCCTCGAGCGCCTTGGCCTTGGTGGTGCTATCCTTCTTCAGGACATTCTTCAGAGACACGACCCCGTTGGGGTCCGACACGGCCGTGAAAGACGGGGGTTCGGCGAGGTAAGACAGGGAGGTGCCGGAACCGGCGGCGCCAAAGCCTCCGAAGGCCGCGAACCCGGAGCGGGGTCCGTCAAAGGCTTTGCCCTGAGTCCGCTTCATGGCTGTGAGGGACCAGATGAATCGCAGAGGTTCAGATCCGGGTCCAGGGGCCGTCAGGCGGAATGCAGGTGATGGTAGATGCGGTCTCGGCTTTTGTTGGGAGCTCCGAAAGACAGAGATAGCTGGTATCTGTGATGATTGATGAAAATGTCGAGGGAGGAGTGATGTCACAAGAGGGACCGAATCTGGTTGGCTTTGGCGGGGACAAGTGGGGCCGACAACTCGCTGAGCCTCAGTTATTGAGATTAGAAAGCAGGAAAGACACCAAAGAATGGGTAGAGGATGAAGTAATGAAGAATTCAAAGAAGAATATCTTGATCTTGATCTTGATCTTGTGTGTTTACAGGTTTCAAAAGTATGGTAACAGGTTTATGTTGTTCTACGACATCTTCTCGCCGTTGGCTCATTCGCTGACACGCCGCCTTGAGTCACGCCGGTCGGGTCGCACAGGCGACTGAATGCCTTTGCTGAAGTTGAGGAGGGAGGCAGCTGAATGCTGTTATTGTGAAAGACCATGTTCTTCGCTTTCGCTCAACAGTCAATCTCAATTTTTCAAGGAGGCTCAACTCAACAAAGGAAAGACATTGTAATTAGAACAACATGTTGGTACCAGCCAAGCGCGGAGATCAATTGCAGCACATGGCTCAAGAAGGAAAGCCGTAGTCAAAGTATCACTAAATGTTGATACTTGTCCTCCCCGAAGATGGCCATAAATCAATGAGAAAATGCCCTCGACTGATGATGATCGTCCACCTTAAAGATATTGTTCAACTTTTATGTAAATTGTTGGCTTCAATTTTGAGCAGTGTTAGGTTAGTGTTACCGACATACCCTTGCTCTTTGGATGTCTCACTTATTTCTTCAATCGCGTGCCCGTTCGCTCCGCTCTTCAGCCGCTTCATCGTCAACTGGAGCCGATGACAACCTATTCTCTGGTGCCTGAGCTTCCCTTCATGATGCCAGCCGCCCACTAGACACGGGAGGGCAAAGATTCACGGGCAGTACCAATCGGTCAGACGGGGACCCCTGTAACCACCTTCTGAAAGCATCGAGTTACAGCACGGGGCAAAGACGCTAGCGATTCTAGGATCCAGGAGTTGACTCGTCGCCCGCAAGGCGCGGAGTTGTTGGAGGGATTGACGTCGAGCTGAGGCACGGAGCTGACACTGATGGCTTCTGTCGCTTCACAAAGGCTCAATGACAAAAAAGAAAGCAATAGACACTCACACAAGAGACGCGTCCTTGCTTCATCTAGTCGAACACATGATCAGCTTAGAGTCACCAAGAACATCATCCATGACAACTTGCATCAGATCGCCGCTGCGAGTGAGCGTGTGAGGGAGACCGTGGCAGCCATCTCTTTCGTTCCAGACAACTGTCGCGTGATTGGGTGGATGAATTCTAGGTAGGATTCGGCTGTTTGATCAGCATACGCCGGTGCAATTAACCACCAGCCAAACGAAGACGTCCACTGTCAAGGTCTGTCAGATTGATAGAGTTGTTCTGGGCCCCTCGTGGCATCAGTCGTTTCGTGCGCCTCTCTCGACTCGGCTTGGCCTGATCTCTCCACGGGGATTTTTCGTCAAGCTATCCCCGGATCTCGTCTTCTTAGCAACTCCACCCGGGTTTCTCCATTGCCTCTCATGATTCGTGCCGGCAATGGCGTCTCGTAAATAATTCTGCTTCCATCCGTCCAGATGTAATCAGTGTCGTATGGGAGCCTAATCAGAGACAAGCAAGATTTGCCCCTGGACAAAGACAAGCCCTCCTGATAAGCAGACAAGTTCCCGGACCAGGCACCCCCGCCTCCGCGAGCCGCCCGCCTCGACACACAGCGGAATTTCCCCTTTCGGAGCTCACGATGGTTGCTCATTGACACTGAATTGGGTCATCCTGAGGATGTGGGAAGGGCAAACAGAAGGAAAAACAGGTCACTGATGGCTGTGATTGGCGTAGCTGGTTCTCGGGGAGCTATGCCGAGGCATGCCATGAGATCCCACAGAGGGCGTCGCAGCATGCAGCGAGCGAGTGTGTGTGCGGATATCCTCATCATCACCCTCGCAGTGGATTGCCGCTTCACAAGGGTTTGGGCCTGTGAGGTAGACGTCAGCGGCTGGGGGAGTCCCAGGTTCAGCTTGTGAAGTCGGCGGGGCGAGACAGTATCAACTTGCCCCATTAGGCGATGCCGTCTTCCCCGCAAAGAGAGTCGCCCCGGGGAGGCTTGAATTGCCAGGGGTGTCGGATGTGGGCTCATGCAGCTGGAGGCGCCTCTGGAGCTTTTGCAGCGAGTTGCAGCTGGTTGCAGCAATGGCTGTAACCACTGAACCTCTGCTCGCAGGCTGTTTTTGGGAGTCTTGTCGCTTGGTCAGAGTCCCGTCGCTTCCGCCACGCCTCGTCGTCAGGGAGTTGTTGGCCTATTGAAGGGTATTCCTTGCTTCTGTCTGGCGTCGCCATGCGGCGCAAGCGAGAGACTGGTCCCCGGAAAAGCATCATGGGCCTCCGCCGTGTCACTGTGTCACAGCGTCACCAAAAGCCAAACCCGCCCCTCCAGCTCCTTCTACTCCGCAGGTGGGAAGAAAAACGCGGAGCAACTTAAGCAGATAGAAGAGTGAAACTGGGCGTTTACATGGTTAAACGAAGGCCGATAAGAGTGAACACTTTGTGAAAATAAAGTCCAAGTCTTGTTTGTTATCTCTTCCTCTTCTTCACATGTAAACGCCCGATTTCACTCAACAATAACCTCGTGAATACCTTCTGCTGTTCCGGCGTTTCCTTCAACCATCCGCCCGAGGTGGCTCCTTCCCTGTACCTACCCTCCCCCCAACTCCCCAGGGTCCCCACTTGGTCTTGGTCCCTCACTTGCCCCGGTCGGTCTCTTGTTGAACCTCAGGCCCAGGGCGACCAAACAGGCCCCGTCGCAAGTCGTCACTCTTGCTTGTCCCGTCTTCGTTATCTTTTAAGGTCCCTGGCTTTCCCCTCATCCTTGGTCGGGTCTTTCTTCTCCTCATCCCGCTCTCATTATTCTCTCTGTCTCACCCTATCGACGCTCACCACCACTTACACCCGGAAACATTTCAATTTGTTAGTCCCTGCTGTGCTTCACTCTCAGCTGCCGAAGGCCGGTTGATTCAGCCGCTGTGTGTCCTGTGCGCCGTCAGCTCGTCTTCTTAGTGGCAGCTCCGGGTTTCTGGCTCGGGTGCTTGCTTGGTTGATCGTTGATCAGTTCTTTGTATCCGTGGTACGTTTGATACTCAGTCTATTCATTTCTTGGTGCTTCGCTCTTCTGCGACGCCTGGCGCTTTGATTAGACTTGAATACGCTTGTTTCCTTCAGCGCTGACCCCAGGATACAGACTCCCCACCTCTTACACCCTCGTCCCCACACAATGTTGTTGACGGCTTCACGCACTTCGCCTAGCGCGAGACTACTCCAGACCCGCACTGCCGGTTCCAACATCCTCACATCCACCGCTTCGCTACAATCAAGATGTGCCTGTCAAAGCCGCGAGTTTTGCTTCGGCTCCTGGTCATCGGCACCCGATACTCAACAAAACCGTCGACATCATGGCAGGTTTCGTTATCGGTACATGGAGTCCTTGAACCGCAATCTGTCCTGGGAGAACATCCCTAAGGATGCCATCAAGAAGGCAATGGCTAGCTTTGGCCGCCATGCTGACTTGAGCAAGTACGCCAACATGGATCAGGTCAAGTCCTGGTCAGACGATCTTTCGGGTATCCGACCTGGCATGAACATCGAGGATGTGGAACGAAGCGCAATTGATCACTTGATCCGAGGCGATAACAAGGCCAACATCCGCAAGACCACCATGACTGGTACACATCACTTCAGCCGTCCACAGGGCGCAAAGAAGACGACACCAGCCGACGTTTTGAAAGCCACCACGGAGAATGAAGACGCCACCTTCATTGATCCCATCACCAACCGCCGAAAGTCCAAGTCATCCATGACTGGACCTGCTGCTCGATATGAAGACTTGGAGGGCTACAAACCCACCGACTTTGTGGACGTCACTGCAGAGACAGCCTCTGCTCCCAAGTATGAGGATCTGGACAAGTATGGTCCAATCAAGGACGGCAAAAACACTGGCAAGCCCGCTCAAGAGCCAAAGTACAATGACTTGGACAAGTATGAGCCCGTGATTGACGAGACGCCCATCAAGGATGAGTCGTCTGCGTACGATGATCTCGATAACTATGGCCCTGTTCGCTGGAACGAACCCGATGGTCTCCGAAAATCGACCCCTGAGGAAGACTCTAAGGAGTACAACGACCTCCATAAATATTCTTCGGCCAAGCTTGATGATCCCTTCACTCAACGGGCGTTAACCCCTGAAGAGCAGTCCAAGAATTACGATGACCTGGACAAGTACAAGCCGGTTCATTGGAACGAGCCAGACGGATTGCGCAAGCAGACCGATGAGGAGCTGTCTAAGAACTATGACGATCTTCACATGTATGGTGCCGTTTACTGGAATGAACCTGATGGCCTGCGGAAGGCTACTCCTGAGGAAGCTTCCAAGAACTACGGAGATCTGGGTTCGTACAAGGCAGTCACTTGGAACGAGCCTGATGGTCTGCGACAATTGACTCCGGAGGAAAAGTCAAAGCAGTACAAGGACCTTGACGCTTATGCCGCCCCCTTCGAAGTCAGCGAGGCCACCCTCAAGGCCCACGAGGAATCTCAGATGGATGCCACCCCACGTGGCAAGCCCCTCGCCCCCAAAGTGGATGCTCCGGTTGAGGACTTTACCCGCAAGTACAAAGACCTCGGCCAGTACGGACCTGTCCGCTGGAATGAGCCAGATGGCCTCCGGAAGCTCACCCCAGAGGAGCAATCCAAGAACTACGATGATCTGCACCTGTACGGCGCTGTCCAATGGAACGAACCTAACGGTCTCCGACAATTGACCCCAGAGGAGAAGTCCAAGCAGTACAAAGACACTCGCCAATACGCCGCTCGCGATTTGTCCCCTCACGTGATGCGTGTCCACCCTGAAGAGGCCTCGAAGGCATACAAGGACTTGACCGGCTACCGCCACTTCGAGAACGGCGACGTGACCAGCCCACGGGTGCATCCTGAGGAAGCATCGAAGCAGTACGCCGACCTGCACAAGTACTCGGTCTATGACAATAACGGGCCTGAAACGGAACGCACGCATCCCGAACAAGCATCCAAGCGGTACCAAGATGTATCCGAGTATCCCTCTGCCGGCTATGAGGAGCCTGCCAAATTCGAACATGTGCACCCTGAGCAGCTTACCAAGAACTATACTGATCTTGGCGGCTACAGGCCTGCTGGCTTCGTATCCCAGGCCCAGGCTTACCCTGCACACCCTGAGGAAGCCTCCAAGGTCTATCAGGACCTTCACAGATACAAGGCGTTTGGCCACAATGAGCCGAACGGCAAGATCTCTATTCCTCTGGATGAAGTCGCCCGCGGCCTCCGAGAGTTCGATTCCAAGGCAGGTTCTCAAGATGTCACGGACAGGCCACCAGTTACTTATCAGCGCGAGAGGAACAGGTTTTTTCCCGACTTTACGGAAACTAGTATCGATATTGTCGACTCTCGGAATGCTGAGCAGATCCGGGCTGCAGTCCTGCGTAGAGCCCATGAGAGCAGCCAAGAGCAGAAATCGGCCGAGACCAAAGATCAACCGATCGTTGTGGAAACCGCAGCAGAGGATGAGAAATCTGCTGACACGCCAAATACAAGCCGAAATCTGACGGGGAACTACGTCCGGGACTTTCCAGAGGAGTTTACAGCATCATGGGGAACAGAGAATTCGACACTCCTCCCCAAGAACAGAGCTGAGGGGGCTGAGGGGACGGTTGAAGGGGCAGAGTCGAGTGTTGACATTGACAGTGCAGAGGCTCAATCTATGGACGAAAGCTATCCGATCGAATCAACAAGACTACAGTCAGCTTTGGACCGCTATGGAGGCAAGACTATAAAGGATTCCTATTCGCACGAACCCCAAGGCCTGCAGACAAGCTATACAGAAGAGTGCGGAAAATCGACGATGCCCATCACGGAGAAGCACTACACATCGAAGAAGCCTGAGGCTGCCTCGTACAAGATCCTCGCCTACGATCCAACGTCGCAGACTATGAACGTGGCAGAAGCTACCTCTGCACCAAGTGACGATGATTCACCAATGGCTTTGTCGGAAGTGCTTCTCCAGCTATCGAATCCTGCCAAATTTCTCCCTCACTTCAAGCCTCTCCAAACTCAAGGATACGAGGTAGTCTCGGGCAGTGGCGATGTGCTGATCTTTCGCAAGATGGGACCAGCCACTGCACAGAACGGAGTAGAGGTGACGGAGCGCATCAATACCGCACGAGTGAACCCGATCGACATGATGGGCAAGCCTGCAATTGGAAACTTTGCAAGTCCTACTGGATTTGTCAACTATGATACGCCCTTTGAGTACATGAATAAACCAGCTCCGCCATATGAATGGAGTCCCGAAGATGAACTGGCTTGGAAGGAACAAATGGCGACTAGACAACGAAAGGAGATGCCGACGAAGCAACGCAAGAAGAGAAGGCTTGGCCGCAAGCTCGTTCTGGGAACGGTAGGACTTGCAGGAACGGCATATGCTCTGGCAGCATCAGCCGAGTACATGAGTACCAAAGGGCTGGACCCCGAGAAGTCGAGAACACGACGCCAGTAGGTGGCATTGGAGGATATGAATGATGGTTAGTTATTGTTTTTGAGGCGTTTTGGTATCAGCACCCACTTATGAGATACGCGGGAAGCATTGATTTTGGTTTGGAGTTTGGACTGGAGTGGAAAGGACAGTGAAGGACAGATTGGATCATGTTGGACCTTCAAGTTGACGACTATTCTTTCTTTTGTCAGTCTGTCAACGAGTATTTGGGAGTATCGCGCATCATTGACGATAACATGGAGCTCGGGAGTCAAGATACCTCGGCACATTGCTTTTATTGCACTAGGAAGCCATGAATAGGAAACCATTCGCTTATATCAAACTGATTTTTTATTTCATTCTGAATTCCCTCTGATGTAGTGTACAAGTGCTCATCGCCTTGCCTGGCGTTGACATTAACCGGCCGTTTTCCCAACCTTGATGCATTAAAGCTCCATTATTAACCCATTGTTGTACAGTCTTTTTTTGTTCATCCCGATGTTATCCAATCTTGTATTCCTCCGGTAAACTCATGCACCCTGTCCCTCCGAGAACCCAGGCCCAGTAGCAACATGATCAATCTTTTCCATATGCAACTGATGCTTCCGATCCTCCGCGCTCCAGCTTTGACGACGCTGGACGGGTCCAAAGTCGGGCGTCCAGCTGTTGGTGTGGCGCATACAGCGGTCGGCTCCGGCTTGGGCGGAGGGGGATACTGGGGCTTCGTCTTGTTGGAAGGATAGGTTAGCGGACATGATGATTATTGTCGAGTGTAGGTGACCAGTCTCACTCTGGGTTGGGGATGTTGGGGGGTCGGTTGATGTGTCTATTGCTGTTGGTTGTCGGGTCATTTTGAATGTGGTTGTTGGATGTTGTTGAAGGATGGATTGTACAAGTAGGTAGGTATGATATGATGATATCTAAAGCCATCGACGTCAGTGTCTCGCTCAACAACATCTCAAACCCATACTCACCTTTTTGATTTCTCCAGGAAGGTAGAATGTGTGTGTATGACTTGCATTCTCAAAATCAAGGGTCCTTCCCTCCCCCATTTAAATATATCCCCCAATCCCTCGGGATCGTCACGCACCCCATGAGCCGAGAACAGGCTAGTCCTTTCAGCTCACCAACCCCGCGTGCTCAATGATTGGCGGTGGTGGCAAGTCCGGGAAGCATGATGGTGGTCTGATGCGCGAGTCCAGCCTCTGGTTGTACCTCCAGTTTTGCTGCTTCCAGCTGTTCCGGTGATTGCATGAGGCGTTGCGTGATGTGCAATGCTCTGATGATCCTGGGGAAAAATAAAGTTTGCGATGACCAAGTTTGTTATTGAGGGTCCATCCGTTGCGTGAGCATCGTGTGCTCCGAATATCGGATCTGCTTCTGGATTGTTCACAAAGGTCAAGAAATGAACGACAAAGATGATCTAACTATTCTCTAATCTTGGAAATAAATTCACATAAATCTATTAAAACTAGATACAATTTAATCAAGATATTAGATCTTTATTATGTTATTTTTATTTCATATTCTAATTACCCTTAGGGAAGGATAAGCTAAGCTATCCTCCGTGATCCGCGTGTGCCTCGGTCGATGGTGGAGGATCTGCAGATTTACGACTTTGCCATCATCTACCGACGAAACCGGTCAAAACCCAATTGCAATCTCGAGATGTGCAATTTTTTTCGCCTCTTGATTCATGCAGGTAATCAGACCAATTGAATTTGGGTGTAGCACATCTTTACTTAGCAAATCATGAGTGTTCTCGACTGTGACTGGTGATCGAGCATCAATTGGCTGTTGACGCGCCTTGTCATTCCTCGCACCATCCATCACGAAAGCGCGGAGGGACGCGTCTCGTGAACCTAACGCCTCAGTTCCAGTATCTAACACGATATGTTATAAGCAATTGGAACATGTCACATACGGCACGAAACATTGATTATCACAGAATTCCATTGTGTGTTTGCTTCAACTCATACAAGTATGCCTTCCCTAGACATGGATATCAACCCTTTCCTTTCCATTCCTTTCCTTTCCTTTCCTCTGTCCCAGTCGTTACCATAGGCCTTTTAAAAAGGCACCTCCCGAACCCTCTATATCCGTAGGATTCTCATGTTCCCCGCCCTTTCGTTATAAAAACACACAGCTTGACCCTTTTGTTTCACCCCTTTCAACTCCCCATCCCTAAGCAAGGCTTGCAAAAACAACTCAAACAGAGTAAAAAAAAAAAAGACAAGACGCCTTGGCTATGCAGAGAAGGGGGGTTCGATATCGGGAAGAGGTCGTGAATCTAAAATATGAACAATGAAGAAAAAGAAAAGAAAAGAAACTCGTCTGAGAACAGGGGGTATAAAGCAAAAAAAAGACACATCTGCCGCCTTGATTCGTGTTGTGATATCATTGTGTAATGCTTCTCATCTCCCAAATTGGAAACGAGTAATGTACGTGTAGTAGGAAATTGTTCAAGGAGTCTTGGGACGCTTCCAGTAGTATTGCTGTTATATAGTGTAAGTTTCAAGGCCACATTGTAAGATCAAGTAGGGGAAAACAAACCTTGTGTTGCTTGCGACAAGCACGGAGACTGGGCTTTCGGAGGCCATCAACAACAGCGGCTCGGCGCTGCTCATCGTCGTCCTGCTCAGGGACGTAGTAGTACTCGCTCTCCAGGGGCTTTCCAGCGGCATCCTTGCCCTGTCGCTTGATGATACCGATGCAGGGAGTGCTCTCAATCACGTCGCGGAGGTCAGACTTGTCAAGACCCTTCTTCTCCTCGGTGGGGAGGTGCTGCATGATGGTCGACAGGGGAGTCGAGGACAGACGCGAGTAGGCGAGTTGGTTGATGACGTGGTTGGCAACAATGGGGTTGGACTCATACGACATCTTGGTAGGCTCAGGAGTGGGTGTAGATACTCGAGGAGGCGAAGAAAGAGGAGACTCGGGCTGAGGCTGAGGCTGCTTCCGGGGAGATCGAGGAGGAGCGGGAATCTGACGAGGAGCAAAGAGGTCGGCGGCAATAGCGCTGTGAAGAGGGTTGCTGGCTCGCTTGGCGCCCTTGAAGATCTTGGGGGACTTTGTAGAAATCGAAGCCAACCGGCAAGAAATGTCGGCGCCAAAGGGTCCGAAGGAGTGAACAATGGGGTCGTTCTCCTCATCAGGGTCCTCTTCAGCATCGCTGTGCTGCTCGATGCTCTGCACACTGCTAAAGCTGGCAGTAACCTCGGTGTTCATGCTGACGTTAACATCGATATGCTCAACTTCATGCTCGGACTCTCGCTTGGGTTCGGGCAGCTCAGGCTCATCGTCCTCGTAAATGTCAATGCCGTGGTCTCGATGTCCAGGGAGAAGAGCCTGGAGGCGGCGGGAGCTGGACAGGGTCACGGGAGTAGGGCTCTCAGGAGAAGCGATACGGCCAGTTCGTCGAGGAGGAGAAGACTGGAGAATGGCAGCGGGACGGATCTGAGGAGGAGAATCGTCCCAGGTAGTGTCGGAGAGGTTGTCCACAGCACGCTTGGGCCATTGGATAAGAACACGAGCATCTTGAACATCAACCATAATCTCAGAACCCTCAGTCTCGCTGGTAAAGCTGTCACCCTTGTACAACTCCCAAGTACGACTCTGGCAGTGTAGCTTCAAACCGTTCCACCCATTGCAAATGATCTCAATCTTGCTGGGCTCGAGGGGGCTCGGGGCAGCGATGAAGCGGGCCTTGACGTGGACCCGGGACACGAGTCGGTTGGCCGAGAGCTGGAAGTGCGAAGAGTTGGACGATCGGCCCATGATGAGCGTCTCGCCATTCTCGGACAGTTCGACGGCGGGGACGGCAGAGAGCGGGGCCCGCTCGGTAGCAGCCGAGGAACGCTGGGGCGGGGAACTCGAGAGGATTCCCGTGCTCGAAGTCGGCACCGGAGTCGGGTACTTCAGGTGAGCTCGAGAGGAAGGACGCACGGGGCCGATGTTTTGTCTCTTGACTGGTCGAGGTAGGTTTGGAGACGAAGAGAGCGGCTCGAAGGGCGGGAGGAGAGTCGGGGCCGGTCGCTTGGAACCGGCGAGGGTGATGGGCTTCATGACGGGGAGCGTAGGCTCAGCCGACGATCCCTTTCTCGGTGAAGAAGCGAGAGAATCCATTTTTGTAGGAGTTTGGACCGACTTTTTATCGGTTTATCGTTGTTGTAGAGAGGGTATCGACAAAAGTCGAAGGGTGGTCGAGGACTGAATCGCGTCCAGATGCGCGAATGGAAAGGGACCAGAAACACGCGTTGAGAGTCGAGACTCAACCTGATTCCTTCTTTGCACCCAAGAAACGTTTTCTTCCTCTCTTCTTTTCCTTGTTCGAATATCTTTTTCGTTGTCGTTCTTCTTCTTCCCAGCCAACACGCGAAGACGTAGGAGTAGTAGCGGTAAGGGTGGAGGAACGACGACGAGCAAAAAAGGTGTGGTGGTCTCGTACACGGTCGGGTAAAAGAAGGACGATTGTAGAGGCCAGAAGTCGAGGCCTAGTCTTACTAGAAAAGAGAAGTGAGAGAAGAAGGTTGGTGGTCAGGTCGTGTGTGTGGGTGGTGGTGTGAAGGTGAATGGACCTTTTTGTGTGTGGGCGTTTTCCCGGTGGTGGTGGAGGTATTTTAAAGAGGCCTGCCCACTTTGGCAAAGGGACGCGGCCAAGAACGCGGACGTAGCGTGGCCGCGTTGAGAGGTGCCAGCCCGGTGTCGTGTTGGCGTTTTTTTGTGCAAGCCCTGTTGTGCAGCGGTCACGATGTCGAGTTATAGTGGACGATGCCCTGTAGTTTAGTGGGTGGCATATGCTGGAGAGGGATAATTATAGCGAGATGTGCAAATGCGGGCAAAGGGGTTGCAGAAGTGGGAGTGCTTTACGCGCCCGCGTTAAGTGGTCCCCGCTATCGATAAGGGATGACGTCCACTGGAACGCGCTGTAGCGTGGACCACTTTAGCGAGAAGCAGCCACGCCCGATTGATGTCTAGGATCCCTTGCTTGACAGCACGTTTTGGTGACAGATGATGGAAGCAGCAGCATTGATTTCTTTGTTCATATTTCTTTGTTGAATTGTAATGCCTTGGCGATACTTTCCTTCTTCTTCGAGACTTCGAATGAAATCTCTGCACAAATTCCATAGAAATCCCTCGTCTTCTTAGCCTGAAATGGAGCAAACTCCTCAAAAAAGCCAGCCTCCTCTACACGTTCCCCCGCCGATGTTCGTCTCCACCGCAACCGAAATTCCCTTACGGATACGATCGCGTTTTTTGGGCCCAATCCCTTGTCCGAAGATTATATTGTCTGGCTGGGCATCATTTCCCTTTTTCCCGATTCGTTTCCTTTGTTCTCCTTCCGAGGACGGAACATAATTGTTGTGTGGTGTGGATTCTTTGTTCCTCTTGCAGGAGCTGCCTGGTTTTTATATGCAATGTTGCAGCGTGCCACTTGGCAGAAGTCTCATCGCCGATAAATGGTAGCCAAGGAATATTGGTCGAGGCGCGTCAGCACGTCACGACTACAATAAGCCACCATCGAGTCAATGCCACACCTCTCAAGTAAGAAAAAAAAATACCTATTGTAGTACCTGTTGGCTCGTGTTAACATGTATTGTCACTCTCAAAAGTCAATTGTCAAGTCCTAGCCATCCCTGACCTTGCATTGTGCTAATGCTCGAGATCAAAGAAATATCCCTGGAACCTTTGATGCATCTCCATCACCAACCGTCTCAAACTCGCAGCCATTCATGTGCCTCTTACTACGTGATACAGCTCATTCTCTTTTACGCCTGCCGCGCTTTTCTCGTGTCAGAAACTCCCATTGGAGTAGAATTCAGTCGCATCAGCAGCCGTCATGCGCCATGACTCTAGCCACGGCATCTTAGAGCGCGTTGCTTCGTGGATCCTTGTGACAACGCCCTTGAACAAGACTTCCTTTCTCCACGACAACACCGAGACAGTAATAATACTAAGAGTCGCGAAATGTTCCAATCTAGATTAGTTTATCAAAAGAACCTAGACTATAATTTTACCTTGTCAACTCCGGATTCAACTCAAGAGACTGTTATCTCACGTTTTGCGTTCTTCTTCTCCCGGCACTTGTAGCACTCGTCTTTAGAAACCGTCTTTCGCTTGTGAATTGTCTTGGGCACGCACTTTTCCCGCACGCTCTCGTTCTCGCTCTTACTATTCGCACAGGGCTTCTCTGAGGTTTCGAGCCCGACGCACGAGCCGCAGGCTTTACACATGTAGCCCGTGCTGTAGAACGTGCACATGGTGCCGTTCCTCACAGACAGAAGGGGTAAGGAGAGGTTAAATGGTCGATGCGCGTTGAATTCTATCTTTTGAGTTGCTTGGGTGTGTTTTTGTAAAGGGAATGGCCAACACCAGCTTGAGCAGGTGCTCTATGTATAGGTATTTATACTCGCCAGGTTAAGCTGTCAACCTCTCACAGACTTAAAGCCAGCTATTCACAGGATATTCCACTTCCAACATACATGTCAGGACCAATTTATTTAAAGATTAAGCTACGATGTGAAGTGCTCCGGCTTTCAGCGACTCAACCGGGAAGATGCCAGAGTGGTAGCTGAAACTCTCCTATCGCTACAGGATTCAGGGACCAATCTCATCCCAAGTGTTGTTCCGAGTCACGTCGCGCCCCTTATACTCCCATCAGGTACCTAGGCAACGAAGTGATGGATCCCGGCGTGAACGGCTTTCACACAGCGTCCATCAATGGATGAGGCTGGGCTATTCACAACCATTGGTAAGCCTTCATGAAGTCCTAACTGCACTTGCCACCCCTGAATCGTCTCTTAGGCGCGCTCTCAAATTCATTGCTTTACCTTGACCAGCGAAAGGCATCAGTGATCGTCGTGGTTGCCCAGGCAGCCTAGGGACTGAAGGGCCACACTGTGCATAGGTGGGCACTACAAGCAAAGTGCAATGTCATGAACGATATCTCGTGCCATCCAGATTATTATACTTGGGTTATTAGCCAGCGGTAGGTAGGGTGTGCCGGGAGTGTATGTGACTGCATCACATCAACCAAGATGACATACTATCAGTGACGTGGTATCCTTCGTAATGTTGCTTACAATGATTGCTGTGAAGGCCGTGTCTATTTGCGTCTTGCTCTTCGTCCCCCTTTCGCCTACCGCTATTGTCATGGTAGTCGTGACCGGGTGTTCTCTGGCTGGATATGACTTTGCGAATGGAGCTCGGGGACGGGTGCCATCGTCGCCCCAGCACCGATCATTCTCCTTGTGGGGTTTAATGAGTATATATCTCTCTTTTTATCCCTGCGATAAATCAGCACCAGCTCGGTGTCATCGATACCATCACTAGTCACGGCTTCCGCAAGTTCCCCCTTAACGCTAGTCTGTCACTTTGTAGAGGTAGGTAGTCCCAGATACTGTCCTTCGCCAGTGACATAAAGCTTTGTCTACCTCGCTTTTCTAAGAGATAGACATACCTACATCCGACGGGGTAAAGCTCACTTGCATTCAATCGTACAGAACAACACCGTTGTCCATAGTGCCGACCCCTCGGGTAAGCGAAATGGCGACGACGAAGGACCCTTGAGGGAGCCACGGGCTCTAGGGACCATCGACATGGGTAAGGACCGGAATCTTGATCGACCAAGAGGGCCTGCCTCGGACTAGTTACCTTCTTTATATTGATCTTTCAGTTGAGTGAGGCTCAGAAGAGCGAAAGATTAGCCTCGTATCCTATTCATTTACCCCTATCTGTCTCCTCAACAACAAAGCTTGCACAGCCGGATGGTATGGTGCAAGCCCCTCTTGGCTTCCCAGTGAGCCTGTAGCCATAGTTCGTAAACCCTGGGGCGTGTCAAGCTCGTCGGCTGGTTTGTTTGGCAGGGTTACAATGTCCACCCGAATATTCACCATCATGTAATGGCCCATGTTTTCCGAAAGATGCCTGCAAAGATGTGATGCAATTTAGAAAATGATACGTATGAGACCTTTGGGGTATTTCTTCCTCTCGGGGGAGTTTCCTATCAGTTTCGACTTGTTTCACTTATTCAGTCAAAGCAAAACCAAAGAATTTGATTGTCACTGTAGTATCCGTAGTATCTCAGCTATGGATGGATCTCCGTTTCAGTAGATCACGGTATATCCGAGACCTGAGCATTCCCTTGCTCGTGTAACCTCCACTCTGTGGATGGAACCAAAATAGAGAAGATAGCAATCAACTTTTACCCCGTTTGCGCCTCATCGCGGCATTACTTCGAGAAGAAACAGCTCAGGCCTTCTTCTTCCCCTTTGCCTTGCCCTTCTTTGCCTGAACCTCCGCATCCAGGCCTTGCAGCACGCCTTCCTCACCCTGCTCCGAGAAGAGCCAGCGGAGCGTCTGACCTTCCGAGAAGGTGATGAGATGACCGTCATCCTGGAGTGCGCGGTTGACGACGGCTGCCTTGACATTCTGCAGCATGTAGAGGCGTTCGTCGATGCTACCTCTGGCTAGGATTCGCACGAGGTGCGTCTCCTTCTTCTGTCCGATCCGGTGAACTCGCTTGAAGGCCTGCTGCTCGACCGTCTTGTTGTACCAAAGGTCGACAATGATGACACGGTTGGCCACAGGCAAGTCCAGCGCTTGCCCACCGCATTTCATCGATGCCAGCTATTGCCTCGTTAGATCATAGAAGAGTCCAGGGGGTACATAAAGAAAAGAACCTACAAGAATCTTTTGGTCAGGGTTCTCACGGAACTCCTCCAGAGCCTTGTCTTTCTGGCTGGACTTGGCCATTCTGTTGTAATACAGAAAGTCAATGTCCATCTTCTCAAGAATGCACCCCAGTGCTTTTGCAGTTCTGGTGAACTCGACAAAGACTAGGCAGACAGTTAGAGACTGCCGGTAGAGTTTGCAGCCGGACCTTACCAATTATCTTGTCATCGGGGGCTTCCTTGAGCCACGTGAGAATCACTTCCATCGTGCCTTTGATCTTGGAGCCCCAAGGCATCTTGACGGGGCCATAGTCGATGTCCTTGCGGCCACAAGTGGCGAGGAAGAAGGAGGTGCACCCATCGCGATCACCAGACCACTGGGTTCCAATGCTGTCCCGACCAGGTTCAATGAAGGCATCGAGTACCTTGGCATTGTCCAGGGACCCCTTGATGCATGCAGGCGTCGTCAAGCCCTCTCCCAGGCCGAGTGTGGCCGAGCATCCAGGAACAGGGCATGTGAATTCGACTTTCACTGTCCCTGAGGCCTTGGAAACACCATTAATGATGCACGATTCGCAAAATATGTGCTCGCACTGTTGTCCATTAGCATCTGAAACGGCGGGATTGGAGTTGGCACATACATTCGCATTTCGAGTTGGGTCCACTGGAGGGGTGTTCTTCTTGCAAAAGCCACAGGTCAGCTCCTTGACTTCATGTTCGTTCGCAGCAAGGGCGCGCAGCTTGGCCATTTCTTCAGCACCACCAATCCAGTCCTTGCACAGGGTCTCGATCTGATGGGCTCCTGCTGAGAACTTCTCTCGGCTGACCTTGTCCTCTGCCAGCTGTTCAGCGTAAGCCTTTGCCTTGTCAGCATCATTCTGAATCGCTTCGATCTCTTCTTTGAGCCGCTCTGTCGCCAACTGAATGCCTTCTTCGCGGTTCTTCTCTCGTAGGAATGTTTCGAGGTTGAGTGGGTGAGATACCGCTTGACGTAGTCTGACGAATCGAGTCCGGCAGGTCTGTGCAGCAGATTGGGGCTTTTTAGTATCGCCCTGTGCCTCGGTTGCATCGTTTTCTTCCTCGTCAGCGGACTCGGGGGCTTGACCGGTATCCTCAGGTTTTTCCTCATCTTCCTGTTCATCATCATTCTCCTCCTTGACAGGTTGGTCGCCCTTGTACCGATTGTCCACTGCCCTTTCTCGTTTATTAGTACTGCACCTCAAGCTCGAGATGAACAAACTAACCGTGCCAAAGCCATTTCCCAATCCTCGAGCGGAACCCAGAGATCCTGGCTGTGGCTATTTGGAAGGTCAACGATCTTGGTTCCCATGAAGGTTTCGTTCTGCGTCCTGGAAAGAATCAGCGTACGTTTCCTCGCTCTAGCTCCCAAGCTTACCGTCTATACATGATCAAGCTAACGAGCGCTTCGAAGTTCTCGCTTGACTGTCTCTGGCCATTGATTCAGTAACTGTTACAGTCATCCACTGGGCTGAACATACCCCGTCCATGTACTCTTCCTTGAATCTTCTCAGGTTGACAGCAAAGCTGCACCCGAGGAACCGCAGGTATGGGTAGAACTCTGATCAGGTAAGTATGAGCCATGGATCTCGTGCGAGAACTTGCCTTCTACCGTGTTGGAAATGGGCGTTCCACTGACTACCCATCGATACTTGGCACTCAGCTGCCAGCAAGCAAGGGTGGCTGTTCCATGTCAACTTAAGCAATAGAACCAGTGTGAGCAACTCACTGTTAGATGTCCGGTTCTTGATGGTATGGGCTTCATCTAGAATGACTCGGTACCAGTTGACCTTGAAAAGCTTCCCCAGCTTGCGATGAAGAGCCTTCTCAAAGGCCATCTCGTTATTGGGCCATCTTTCCCTCAAGGCCTGCATCTCCTTTTTGTTAGGAAACTGCGCCACCAGCTCCGAGTAAGTGGTGATCCTGTGCCATGTTAGCTCTGTTGACAAGCTGAGAAGTGGACAGACTTACACTATGTTGAGCCTACCCCATCGTTTTACGTCCCACTTGGGCCGATCCTTGTCAAAGATGTCAGTCTTGGAAAAGAACTCTTCGGAGCAGTGCTTCTCGATTTGCTCAGACCACTGGATTGCGTTTTGGCGGTTGTTCACGACGACAAGTGTCGCTCTGCTGAATTCGTCACAATTCTCCTTCTCGGGGGGATGGCCAACGATGCAACCAATGGCTGTGATTGTCTTTCCCATTCCCATGTCATCAGCCACCAACCCCCCAGCAGGATGCAGTTCTTGGGCTTCTCTCTTAGCCATCCAGGCCGAGACGACGATCTGATAGGACAACAGGCCAGTAGTCATGCCTTTGAGCTTCCATGTCCCATCCACGGCTTCAACCTTTTTGTAACCGAAAGAAGACACAGCTTGGCGGAGGTCTTTAGGCTGTGTCTTCGCGCGCCTGCTGTCGAACCCTTCGGGGACGCCTTTCATGATTTGCTTGTACTGGTCACCATGGGTGCGAGCTTGGATGGCGCCCATGGTTGGCACACTCCCATCATTGACTCTCTGATCCACGTCGCCCAGGCTTTGCAACATACTCGCTCTGGCACTGACAGCTGAGCCTTTGGTGCTCCGTTTCGGAGGGGGTCCAGCAGCTGTCTTTCGAGCTTTGTTGGGACCCTGAGCCTCGTCTTCACACTTTCGCTTCTTTTCCTCCCGTTCGGCTTCTTTTTCAGCTTCTTCTTCGAGTTCTCTCAGCCAATACTCCCGAGCAGTGTGGACAATTTTTCTTCGCTTCTTCTTCTTCTTCTTCTTCTTCTTCTTCTTCTTCTTCTTCTTCTTCTTCTGCGTCGTCTCTTCGTTCTTGATTGCCAATTCCTGGTCGAGCTGACTCTGAGCCTCCGAAATCTGCTTCTTCAGCTGCTCCAGCATCTGTGGCTCATCACCTGTCAATCCATCGGTCACCTGCTTGAAAAACAGCTTGTTTCGCAGATTCTCGAGCTCTTGGAGGCCTGTCGAGGCCTGAGATGGCGAAGTGGTACCGGGCTTGGGACGTCGGTGTTTACCACGTCTACCAGCCTTTTCGGAGCCGTCAGAGTCGGAGTCGCTTTGAGAGTGGAAGTCAGAGTCGTCCCCATCATTGTCTTCGACTTCGGAATCGTCGGCGTCGTTTGCAGTAGAGTCAACCATCTCCACATCGCCAAGTCCATCCGTTAGTGTGCTGTGACCTCCTTCACCCTTGTCCGAAGGGTGGTTATCAGCACTCTCTTCGTTCTTGACAGAGGCCAGAGTGCTTCTCGGTTTGATTTTTTCATTTCTCAGGCGGTCTTTGAGCTTGAGCAAGTTCTCTTCAGAAGTGTCGATGAGGGGGTGAGATAGGTCACTGTCGGAACTGGCAGGCTGGGCTTCTGTAGACTCAGATGACGTCTGGTCTGGAGGAATACGAGGCTCGTTCACTTCCATGGCGACGGGAGCATTTTCTTTCTCAGAAGGTTGAGGAACCAGGGGTCGACTTGCATCGGCGCCAGGTCCTGGCATGGGGGGTGCGTCCCCTGGTGAAGGATTGGTGTCCATGAGGATGAATGAACCTACAGTCAATTGTCAGTAACCAACTTGTTTCATGTTGACACGGATGGCCGATAGGAACAAGGGCATAGACGAACATGTGCTGAAGGGTAGAAAGAAGGTTGAAAGACTTACCAGTTCAAACAAGAGACGGTTGCATGGAGTGTGGTTAGGGTACAAGTAGAGGATGCGAAGCGATGATAGTTGTTTAGTCGCGATGTCTTTGGAGAGATTCGAAGTCAGCAGACGGGTGATGTAGGTTTGTTGATGCTGATGAGCCTCGGCGGCGACAATCGACTGTGGTAGTAGGTGACGGAGGCGGTAAAGAGATGAGATGGGAGGAGGTGACAAGATGAATGAGGCTTGATCTTCGTCCGATGTTGAGTAGTTGAGATGAGACGCTTGACGACGCTCCTGTGCTGAGATAGGAGCAAGAATAGAAGAGGTCGGCAAGGCAAGTGGATGAAGTTGAAGAGGAGAGAGGGGGAGCAGTCCGTGAGGCTCAAAGGAGAGCGATGAAGATTGAGTTGAGGGAAGGTGAAGAATAAGAGTTGAGTGAGAGTAAAGAGGAGTAACGGAAGAGGAAGAGGATCTCCAGAGAGAGAAGTTGGTTGGAAGGAGGGGAGGTTGTGAGGTGGAGGAGGATGAAGAGGAAGAGGAAGAGTTGAGAGGAAGGATGAGAAGAGAAGGGATTAAATAGAAGCAGGTGAAAGGGAAGAGGCGGACGGAAGTGAATCACTGTGATGAGAAGTTGAGTTAAACAATTGGAGAGTCAAGTTAGAGGAGGTTGGATGGAAAGATTTGAGGAGATAGAGAGGAGGAAAGGAGGAGAAGAGTCTTGGGGTTGAGTGAAGAATTCATCACGACAGTCCAACAATGATACACAAGGAGCCTCAAGAAGGAAACAGCGGGAGAGTGTAGAATATCTGACTGCTCTACTCTAAGGCGAAAAACGGAGGCGGAATCCCCTCTCTTTACTTGGTCTACAACCTCACTGTCTTTGACCGGACCAAACGAGTCAACTCTTCAGAACACTCAATGGCAAACACGCACGCCAACACTTGAAAATCAATTCAACTAAACCCATCTTCCTAGACTATTCAGAGCAATTATTGACCACGTCCATTCTCTATTGGGGTTGTGATACATCAAGCGACAACCCATGTCTAACTATCAGGACACTTGAAGGGAACACAGTCAGGCAGGGGAGAGACATGGAGAAATTGATAAAGAACTTTTGTGAAACAAAAATCGAGTCTATTTTTCTTCCTCATGTTCCAATTATCCAATAGAAAGGTAAGTTGACCGTCAGCAACCTCCTGCGAAGCCATCATGACCTGTCCAGTGTATCTATCCCAGCACGAAGTAAACCATTTCACAGCTTACATATCTATCCGGCATCAATCCACCTCTCACAGGCTACTCCAACGACCAATCAGCTCAATCTCAAACTTCTGTAAGTATTGCCGTCCATCCCGCAGCTCTCTTCGTAACCCCGGTTATGCACCTCCAGTCACATTCCTCAATAGCAACATCCGGCAAACCCAGCAAATCAGCACTCTCACTCCAATCCTCATAGCCGAGAAACACCAATAGAAACTAAAAGACGCAAGCAACATTCACATGTGGGAAAGAAAATCGACTCAGTACCTGAACCCGCGCGAATGTCATCCAACGTTTGAAACAACGTGTCAGAGAAAAAAAACGGCCAGTCCCGAACCCTACTTTACGAGTCAAAACTCGCCCGAGAAGAAAAGAAGATGTTCTAGCGTGGCCCCGCCAAGCGGGAATCTTTTTCTCCCAAGTGGAAGAAGCTTTTTCAACGTTTCAGCGTTTCGTTGTTTTTGTTTGACTCGTGCTGGTCTCACTATGCATCTTAGGTCCAACGGCCGACTCGGAGCGAGTCGTGCATAGTGTTGATCGTCAGTCAGCAAAAAAGACTTGCATGGAAAGGAAAACATGGACCCTGGGAGAAAAAGGCCACGAGGTGAATGGATCCCCCAGGATGTGTAATGCTTGCCAACGCATTTTCCTCAGTTAGATACAAGATCAGCACGCTTTGGGAGATCATCAGGGTCAATCAATGCGCGCCAGCAGGGCCTCAAGGCATGACATTTTTCATATTTTGCAGATCTTCTCTCTTCTATGCTGAAAGTGACGCTGTAAAGTTAAATAGAGTGTCATGACGAATCTAATAAAACCAGAGTAGTATGGCAATCACCCTTCAAGGATAACCCATGCTTCTCTCCTTTATTTCCACATCCCGACGGTGAGGCTCTACCTTTATTGCTTTTTTTTCCCCTCCCACCCGCACGTGCACCCCGATTCCGCGCGCACACACACACGATTTGAATCTGTGCGTCAAGAGAGAAAAAAGCAAAGAGAGGAGCACCCGTCGCCTAGCATGAACTGGAGAGACCAGCGCGCGAAATGTCCGAGCTGTCAGTGTGTCTCTGTTGGTAGGTGGAGTGGGCTTTTGGAAGGATTCCAGCTCTGCGGGGGTGCGGCTTGAGTTCCAGTTCCGATTCGCGAGATGCAGTCACGTCAAAGGCGGCAAACTCGCCTTTTTTTTTTCACTCACCCTCTCTATCGGGTGCTTCCCGCTGCGCTCTAGAAGGCTCTAGAGGTTCATGATGGCTGTCGCTTTGCAGGAAGACATCTCCTGACATGGCGTGACGAGAAGCGACATTGGGGATGGGATTTATTCCACTGTAGCAGTCGAGATTATAGAAGGTAGCCCGCTTAGGGGCCCTGTCAGAAGAATGCCTTGCAGGTGTCAAAAGACCCGGACTTTCTTTTTTACACTGTCAAAATCCTACTTTGTAATCAACCCCAACTGAAACCAACATGACAGGGCTTGCCAGGTTCCCGGAATTGTGTCTCGCGGCCGCAATTGACGGGGGGGGGGG